>CAODLS010982304.1:0-10849 GCA_948243855.1 Flueggea neowawraea | reverse complement strand
CCAATTGACAAGCCCAATTGAGTTGTTAGCCCGTTAGAGGCTTATATAAGGAGCTTTGCTCCTTCCTCTCATTGAACACCAACACACACACAATGAGAGAGAGAGAGCTCTTAATCGGGAGAGAGAGAGGTTCAACCTCTTGTCCCGAGTCCTGCACATATCACGTGTGATATCTAGACTGCGAAACAGCCGAGCATTCCCGTTGACATTTCAACCGTGGCTTGCTCGTAAGCCAAACATAGAAATGGTCCTGCTCCGGTGTAAGCTTCCGGTGTAAGCTTCCGCTGTAATTGAGGTTAGTAAGTCAAACCTATTTATTATATTGTTTATTAGTTAAACCGGTATATAATTCATTCACATACATATATATACATATATATGTATATGTATATATATATATATATATATAGCTGATGTTTATCACTAATTATATTTCTCGTCTGTATATTTGTTTTGTGGGCGTGGCTCTTGGAGTTATTTGATTTAAAGAGGCTTATTAACACTTGATTAAGGGAAACCAATCTTTGAATAGTTAATACATATGCAATTCCATCCGACTATATTGCCGCAATAAAGATGAATTGTATATGTCTAATATATAATTTTGTTCAATTCCATCCGACTATATTCGAAATGCAGCCAAACATAATGCATCTGAAGACAATGAATATTGACTTTCTGATTTCATAACATTGACTTTTCACCACTAAAATGGTTCTTTGATTACATTTTTATTCTCCGGACGAAATATATAAACCTGAATGTGGAGTTCTCGCAATAAATGTTGATTATTGTTTTTAGAATACAATCCTAACAAAGATAAATGTCGTCAAATGCTATCAATGAAAATTTCATTATGTTTTAGCCACAATCATTGTAACGATTTTGCAAACAAAATTTGTAAATGTTTTCATTTTACTTAAAAACATACTATACTATCAACCTGATCTATCATGGAGGACATACCTGAAAGAGCAGCTTGGAGAGGTACTTCTCTTCTGGAGTCTTTGATATTCAAAACAAGACTTTGATTTTTTTTCTTAAATACGTCTTCCACAGCAATCTCCATTGCCACTATCTCTTCTATTACAAGTAACAATTAAGAACAGTATAATAATTTACGTTCGATTAATTGACTTGTTTTGACAAATCAGTTTAATTCTGCTTTCTAATCCAATCTCTTTTATGTTGCTCAATTTGGGCCAATTTCAACCAAAGTCATTTCGTTGATTATCCTTAGCCCTTTTTTCTGTTGGCTCATTCTGGTTTTTAGTAACGGCACCAATTAAACTAGATCAATTTTAGCTGCTAAATTCATTCAACTTCAACCATACTCATATCTAGAGAAAAATAAAATAAAAATTATAAAGGTATATGATGTGACAAGCAAAACTTCTCTCTTTCGTTCAAGTTCCAGAAAATTTGAACAATAAAAACAGCAAAATGCAACAATTCAACAGCTGATTCAACCTGCCAGCCCACAAGGTCAACCTGCAAAATCTGGAATGAGGGAGTGTGTAGTCTGAAGTTACCTCCTTAAGCCAAATAATATTATGTCTAACATTTTCCTAGGGGAAGTTTTGATCCTAAAACTAATGGGCAAATTCAAGCTGCAGGCATTAGAACGCTGGAGAAATAGGAGGGGGGGGGGAGGTGGGGGTGGGTTTGTTTAGACAGAAAAATATCTTCCAATTCAAAACCGACCACTGAAGCCAAACAGCAATCCAAACTTGAGGCCACCACCACTGCCACTGCCGCCAACCTTGACTACTCTCTCTCTCGTTTCGTTAGAGATAGTTGTAAGTGAGACCTTACCTAATTTCTGTACGCATATATGGTGCAGTGGGTTTGGTTGGGTTTGTTTTTGTGGACTGGTTCGGTTGGACTTGTTACTCTTGTAGGTCTGGTTTAGTTTATCTGTGTGGTCGGTGTGGTTTAGTTCTAATGAGTTGGTTTGATTTATTTTTATGGGATGGTTTGGTTTGTGCTTTTTGGTTGGCTACTGAAAATGATTTGTGGTTTGGTCTGGGTTTGGTTTATTCTTTTGGGAATGCCGAAATTTTATTTTTATTTCATTTATTTGAATTTAAGTAATTATGAGTTAAATGTGTATTGGTTTATATAGGACTTAGGTTTTCTTTATTGTATGTAAAATTAACAAGTCTAAATACAAAATTTTAATATAGCCAAAATTATTAATCGTTAATGTTAGTTGGATTATTCCGATTGGTCGGAAAAATCTTTAATCAAGAAAATATATATAGACAACAAGTCTTGTTAGTTGGCTAGTAGACTTAGCAGCATGATTACAGGATTTTAACAGTTGGTTGGTAAATTTGAAAGTATGAAATAATTATTTTAATCTCAATAATTATTCTAATCCCTCCAATTAGTTAATTGGATTAAAATAATAAAGTTCAATTTATCTAGTTCATTTTTTTATAAGGAGGTCGGTACGTCACAATTTTATTAATACTATCACTTATGGCAGATGAATATCGTTGCTACAAATAAAACCAAACAAAAACAATGAAAGAACAAAAAAAATACTGTAGTTCGTTGATAACATAATATGTAGTATTTATTGAATTATCTTAGGATTTTACTAGTTGATTGGAAAATCCGAAAGTACAAAATAATTATTCTAATCCCTCTATTTGGTTGGTTGGTTTAAAATAACAAAATTTGATTTATCCAACTTGTTTGTCAGATCGAAGATATAATCAAACAAGACCAAAAAGAAAGGAAACACCCCCTTTTTGCCCCTCCTTAAATCGGATATTTTATAGAGAGAGTTTTCAAATATGGTTTTTCACAAATTGTAATGGATCTCAACATGATTTAAGTTTTCTGAGTAATTTATTCAGTTCTTCCCTCCTACCATAGGGTAACTATGTAAGCTTGATCTCGCGTACAAACACGGGTACATAGGTTCTTAATATATCATCCTAAGTTTAAGTCCATTTTTCAAAAAAACCCCAATGACGCTAATAAAATAAACAATCCATTTCAATAAAAATTCCAATGAAGTAAACATTATTGATACATAATTAAAGGTATCATTCTTTAAACGGGTGTACAGAAACAAAGTTGGTTTTTACCTTTCATGTAATCAAACTCCCAAACCCTCTTTATTAGTAGAGAAAATTTTAGAAATTCCAGATGACCAATCATACCTCAACAAAGATTGATGGCCACTGGCGACTTCTATTTTGAAACTTATTTGGTTACTTATTCACTTGTTTGATCGCTCTAAAATCTTCACTGTATTGATCGGGTCGCGACACAATCAAACGAGTGCCACGGTCTAGACCATGCAAAGGCCACTCAAATGAGTTGCAAGGGAGTGTGAGTTGAGTGGGCACTTAAAAAAATGACTTTCATGTATTGAAAGGTTTATATGATTGGCACAAAACAATGAGTGGCGCGGTATCACAACTAGAGGTATAAAATTCGAGCCGAAACCTACAAACCGGCCGACCAAAATCGGAGGGTTGCGGTTTAGGTTCCGGTTCGACTCCTCTAGAAACAGTCAAACCGTTGGTTCAAAACTGGCATGAGCCGGCGGTTCGAACCATAATTCGACCGTTGGAACCTGCAGTTCAAACTGTCATATCTTTTTTTTTCTTTTTTCTTTAACTCTATAAATACCCTCATCTCATTCCTACTGATTTTACACCATTTACTCTCTCTCAATCTCAATCACTACACTCTCACTCTCTCAAAATTTCATTTAATGATTTTTTTAAAAAAATTGTTTAAAATTATATGATGTAATTACTAGTAGAATAGTTAATTTGTTTGGAAATTATTTAAAAAAATCTTTGGAATACAATGTATTATTAATTATTGGTACTATAGTTAATTATTGAAAATAACAAAATTTACGAACCGAAAAAAATTGATGGGATAAAATAGCGGGTTAAAAACAAATTTTTTGAAAAAAAAAGGGGGAACTGAACTAGTCCAACCCAGAACCAGCCCGAAACTAGACTAAACCGTAAGAACCGTTGACTAAACTGATTAAACCCAAACTAGAACCGAACCACCCATGGGCGGTTTGGTTTCAGTTCCCCCATTTCAGAAACTCGAACCACCGGTTCCTGAACCGGCAACAAGCCTAATCACAATAGTGGTGAAGAACACAAAATCTAACGAGTCATGTTGGATTGTTAGCAAATGTTGCTTGTCTAAATAGTCAATTCTAATGAATTCAGTGGTGTGGCCATCAACAAAACAAAGAGGACGATTTCAATGAGGTTTTGGTTTCTGAATAGTGTGTTTTGTATTGTATTGACTTGTAACAAAAGTGTTTGTATTTTGATAATAGTGCTATAGTAAAAGTGATATATTATATATTTTTGAACTTTACAACGGACTGATCACCATACTGTGAAAGATTCCTACAAGTGTTTTCCTTTTAACTGTGTCTCTCGATAGACGACTTACCTTAGGAAAACCAATTGCCTCAATCTTTAACAGTATTGACCAAAACAATCATAATACCATCGATCGAATGAAACACTTCATATCCTTATCCTAGTAGTCCTGAGATTTCAGAAAATGAAGAACTTTAGAAAGCCATAAGAGAGTTTTTTTTGTCTAAAAATTTTCCTCGTCTGCTTTATTCAATTCAATGAAGTCTTATATAGATGTCATGCGTATATTCAGATACAAAATGGCCGAAGACAGATGGCCAATAAGACACGACATAAAGTAAAGTGGCCTGATTAGGTGGCTAGACTTTAACTAAAGTTACATACTAGTGACTTACTTTCTAAAAGTAAGATTCCTAACATGACATAAAGCAATTACAATAATTCATAAATGATAATAATATAGACAAACACAGTGGCAGATAACAAATACTGGTTCCAGCTGGCCTTAATCTTTTGGTGGAGATTGTGGTGGAGGATTTGACACCCAGGTCCATGTGCTTCTAGAGTGACTCGAATGATGGATTGTACAGGCATCATCCCAATTACATGGGTATTCTTCTTCAGAGGAACTGTCACTGTTGTTGTCTCCATAGTCCATGTCTCTTATTCTGGGAAATCGATAACCAAGAGGTGGTTGAACATGAGCTGTTTGCCTTAACTCTTCCATAACCTCATCAAAGTTTCTAAGAGGCTCTTCATGAGGACCTTCAAAAACTCCCATAGAACTTGGTTGCATCGTAATGGAGTCTGGGAGGATATTGACTATGATTGGACGAGTTTGAAAACCTGCCAAAGTTGTTAGAGGAGGCATCGAAGAATTGTTGAGATCACATAGGTTCTCCACTAATTGTTCCCTAGGAACTAGATTATCTTTGATAGATCTGGATACAAGACCCCAACCATAACAAATTTTTTGTGTGCAGAGATAACCTTGACTATGGTGGAAATATGGACGATGGAAAATATAGACCTCTGTATAGGATTGGTCACCCTTTCCAAGGAAGTTCTGATTGTCGATGATAGTTCTGAGCCTTCTTATCCATGGAGGAATGTCTAAAAACCATTCAAGAAAAGTCCATAGGAGCAAACGACATTGTTGATTGTCATTTAGATGCTTGAGAATCTCTTTGGGATCAAATTCAATAGCGATCTTATGGATGGTCACAAGGCAACATAGGAACCACAAAAAGTCTTATGTGAAAGAGCTATCCATCAGGAATGGTTTGGTCAAGAAAACATACAGTGGCTCAAACATGAAGTATCTGAGAATCAAAATGGTGAAATAAACAATGTGAGTCTTTGCATAGGTATGGATCAAGCTGGGGATTTTCTCATCATCAGACATAGGAGGAAAATCCCTCTTTTGCATAGCAACATTATACTGAGGAGGTTTTGAGGAACTAGCTTGAATACAACTGGTAAGGAACCCCAGGGGAGAATGAGCTGAACTGATTTCTTGTTTGGGCGAGAAAGATAATCAGCGATGATATTATGGTCTCCTTTTATATGCTTCACATCAAACTCATACCGACTGAACTAGTCATTCAGTCTTAAGCATTGACTACTTGGAATTTCCTTGTTCTTGAAATCCAAAGTATTTGGGAATGATGAATTATCCATCTCAACAAAAAAAATTGTGTCCAATCAAATGGAATCCAAACTTCTTGATTCCATTTTTCACGACGAGGATTTCTATGTAGACAGTATGATAATGATTCTCTGCTTCAGAAAATTGACTGTTGGCATGTCCACAATATTCTCGTGATCATTTGTCGTTTTATTCTAAGAGTATAGCTCCCAAGTACTCATCACTGGCATTTGTTTACAAGGCATGTTTTCCCATACTGGGAATCTTTAGTGGTGGTGGCTTTTTGCAAAGCTGCTTTAACTCATTTACAGTTGTTGTCTGCTCTATACCCCAAGGTAGGGCATTCTTCTTTAGCATTTTGGATAATGCACTAGTGTACTTTGCAACACGTGGGAGAAAATTCCTGACATAGTTGACTATGCCAAGAAATGACTGTATCTCCTTTCTGGATAAGTTCTCATTTGAAAATTGGGCCAAGCCTTCAACTAAATAAGGCCCAATTTGATAATGATCGTTTTCAAAGATTGAGCCGAGATACTCAATCTTGGGCTGGACTAGAACGCTTTTCTTCTTTGACAGCATAATTCCAAACTTATCAGCAAGTTCAAAGAACCTCTATAATAGATCATCATGGGATGTCTTATCCTCTGAGAATAGGAGGATATGATCTATATAGACCAAGGCTGAATAGAGAATGGGCTCAAAGATCTTGAGCATAACCTTCTAGAATAGAGAGGGGGCAACTTTGAGACCAAATGGCATGACTCTCCATTGGTATTGGGCTGTAGGAATACAAAAAGCCTTTTTTCGTCGATCGTCTGGATGGACTCCTAATTTCCAAGATCCTGCTTTCATATCGAACTTTGAGAAGCTCTTGGCTTTGTGAAGGTGAACATGCAAGGATTGAATCTTCGGAAGTGGAAATTTGTCATCTCTGAGGAACACATTGAGTGGCTTATAGTCAATGACTAATCTCTTTCTTTCTCTAATTTGTTCACTCCTTTTGTTGACGTAGAATGCTTGGCATGGCCAATCACTTGTAGTTGTTTCAATCAAGCCTTGTTGTAACAACTGTAAACATTCTTCCTTTGCAAGAGCTAGATTTGATGGAGTCATTCTCGAATGAGTAGCTTTAGTGGGATTGATATCTTCATTCTTTTTAAATGGTAACCTGACATAAAAGTTAGGGTTCTTCCATAAAGGTTGAGGATGAATGAAGCTTGCATGACTTTCTGAGAATAGATGACCAAACTTGTTTACCAATGGATGTTCTACTACTTCAGTTATGAAAATATTGTGAACACTACTATAAGACTTAAATTGACGCTTATAGAAGAGTCCAGTATCACCAATGCTGATCTTTTTTAACTGACTAATAACATCAAAGCCAATTAAAATGTATTTCCTTGTAAGTTCTGTGCCAATCATCTTGATCCAGGTGATCGCTCCTGGAAATATGTGAATTCCAATTGGCTGCCTTGAAACATACTTGGTAGTAAAAACTCTTCCACTTGAAACTGAGGAATGATTCAACTATTCTTTCTAGATTCTAGGGAAGATGTAAGGATTGATCATAGTATAGGCTGCTCCAATATCAATAAAGCCTATGACTTTCACTTGAACATCATACTTCTATTTGAGAATTTCCATTTCAACATGAGGGGATTGAATTGGTTGAGCTGTAAGGCAAAGGAAAACACCAAATGTCTCATGATAGTGTGTAGATGTTGAACTGTCTGAATCATTTGATTCATCATATTCTGAGGACAGATATGTGAAAATTGTTGTCTCTTGATCAAGACTGTTATCACTCTATTCTAAAAAAACAGACTCTAGATATTTATTAGGATCATAAGGAGAGATGTTCATCACCTGCTGGATCCTCTTTGCATATTTCTCCTTGTTTGGACAGTTCTTCGCATAGTGACCCTTCTGGCCACAAATGAAGCATCGATCCGACTTCTTTTGTGTGGTCTTCTTCCTAAACGAGTGAAAACCGCCTTTCTTATTGTGCATCTTATAGCTTTTCTTGTTCTTTTTGAAAGATTGTTTCTTTGAATAATTCTTCCAGTGTTGTTTATTCTTGTTCATTCTGCAATCACAGTTCTTGTCTTTGCACTTAATTTGCAAATAAGAACGGTCACAAGCTTTATCAACTTGTTTACTCTTGGAGAACCACTTGAAAATTTTCTTTTGCTCACATAATTTTTCGAGCGCTTGTTCCACATACTAAAATAACTCTTCAAGACCATGTTGACCAAGGTCTTTGCCTAAGACACTGACCTGTCTGACAATCTCTGGATGAAGTTCTCCGGTAAAGAGGAAATAAAAATCTGTCTTAATTCCCTGCTATTAACTCCTCCAAGCTGGTAGTAATTCTTTGACATTCTTTGGTAATGACGATGAAGGTCATTAAGTTGTAAAGAACAACACTTCATCTTGTAATAATCATGTTCACGCTTCTTGTAAAAAATTCCAGAGTTTCCAATGAATTCTGAGGAAATCAGACCCATTGCTTCTTCAATTGAAACTCCAGTGAACATTAATTGGTTCGTTAGGCCAAGTGAAAGGAACCAATCTTGTAATTTCCAATGACCTGGAAAGCCAATTCTTTGAGGGTTGCTTCAGAGTTAAAGTTGGGCTTTGTACGTTGAAGATCGACCCATGCATTGATTTTTGTCATTCGATCTCTTCTCTTGTGAATGGGGATATCACCAATGGTTCCGATTTCGGTCCGGTTCTGATTTTTAGCGGTTCGGTCAATGGTTTCAGTCGTTGGTTCCTGTTTATTCCAGTTCGAACCGATTTTTTTATTTTTTAAATGTTGTTGTACTTAATTTTGGCCTCGATTTGGTTTCGGTTTGTAATTGTTAAATGTAATTGTAAATATAGATATTCTCTACCATATTTTAATTAATAAACACTAATAAAAATGGCGGGTAAAAGTGTCATATCCACCTCCATGCTTGAATTTATAAACCTGATTACAATAATTACAAGAAACATTAAACTTACCATCTCATTTTGGCGTCTTCTTGAAATGAACGTTGAAAATGTCAGATTTGATATTTTGGCGTCTCCTTCTTGTGTGAGAGGCGGTTGAGTTTCACTCTTTTGAGTTTACAATTATGCATTCATCTCAACATTTTCAAAAGTTCTATCTTCACTTGCCTTTTTTTGACTAAATACAAAAAATGATCAACAAAATTTTAATTTTAGAAATTATATGACAATGCAAAAATATAACAATGTTAATAAAAATAATATAATAAAAATTCATTATAATTAAAAATATAGTAACAATAATCATTTTTTTGTATTTCTAAGAATAAATATAGTCAAAAAAAGTGAGAAATTTTGAGATTAAAAAATATAGTAACAATAATCATTTTTATCACCTTGAAAAATATTCTAGGGAGTTTTAGAAATTTAGGCTTCCTCATGGGCTTCACAGCTTACTTATTAGAATGAGATAATTACACTGTAATCTCTAATATCCCATTTTCTTTACATTCTTATTTCATAGGGCATTTTTTCTTAATTTTGAACTCTCAATTTTCAATTCCTACTGCACACATTCTTGGTTCATACTAACTAAAGTTCTATTTAGTCCTCATTTTTTTCTTCTTATTTAGTAAATTTGTTTTCTCTCTCATCTCTCTCCTCTTCTCTCTTTTCCCCTCTCTCTCCCCTCACTCCCTCCTTTCCCTCGTCTCTGCCATCTCTGCCCCCTCTCCCTCCATCTCTACCTCATCTCCCTTGACTGGTCGTCGTCTGCTCCACCTCTTCTCCATTTTGGTCTGACCGCTCTGCCTATACTCCACCTTCGTCTGCCTCCCTCAACTGCTTTTTCTCTGATCTCCTCTCGTTTTTGTCTTTCAACACCTTTAATCTAGTTTTTTTTGCCTTAAATTTGCTCATCCACCGCAGATCTGCTCCTCTCTGCTCTGCTTTCTTCCTCGCGCCTTTGTCATCATTGTGGCTCGCTGTCTTCTTCGTCGCCACCCCATTTGCTATTGTCGTCGTGCTTAGTGGTGTCCGAATCTGGTTTCGATAATGGCGATTCAAGAGGTGGTAGTCGGATCTCTTGGTTGGTGTCACAACCCATTCGCGTAACCATGACCTGCGTACGAGGCGAACCGTCTATGTGAGCTTGGCCCATCTCGCACAAGCCTCATAGTACAAAACTTTTATCCCAAATAATATTTAATTAAATATGAAAAATAAATAAAGGTTTCAACCTTATTTATTAAAACAAAACAAATATAATATCAATTGCAGAAATAATTTCAAATTAAAAAAATTTGAAATACAGAGACAATAACAAACACAATAACCCATCCCATAGGAACCCGATGTGGAGCCTTTAACAAATCATACAAAAGGGGTCCGATCGAAAGGGCACTGACCGTAACGTCAGAATACCTCACTGAGCATCAAATGCCAAAGATCACAGTCCACAAGAATCACCTGTAAGATGATAATAAACAGGGGCAACACATAGAAAGGGGGTCAAACCCAGTGAGGGATAACACTCCAGATTGTCTTATACGTGGCTTACAAGACTGTTTTAAAAACAGTTCAAAAATACCACATGCAGATATAGTCAACATATATATACATATATATATATATATACATATACATATACATATACACACACACACACACACACACACACTACATACTTAATAGCGATTCAAAAACTATTTCGAAATCATTTGTAATCACAACAAATAGCATGCACAAAATCATTCAGGAACTAAGCCAAAATCTTTTCAAGATTTTCTTCAAACCTTATCAAAGCTAATGTGTTTCCAAA
>CAODLS010982293.1:0-25725 GCA_948243855.1 Flueggea neowawraea | reverse complement strand
TCCCAAAAGGAAATTGGAAGATCAGTTTGACTCATCATAGATCGAACCATATCCAATAGAGTTTGATTTCTCCTTTCAGACACACCATTCCATTGAGGTGTTCCTGGAGGAGTGAGTTGTGAAACTATTCCACACTCCTTTAGATGTTTGTCAAACTCTTGACTTATGTATTCACCACCACGATCTGATCGAATGGCGTTTATACTTTTGCCAAGTTGGTTTTGCATTTCATTATTGAACTGTTTGAACTTTTCAAAGGTCTCAAATTTATGTCTCATTAGATAGACATAGCCATATCTACATAAATCATCTGTGAATGTAATGAAGTAGCTATAACCACCTATAGCTGATGTGCTTATTGGTCCATATACATCGGTATGTATTAGACCCAATAAGTCACTTGCCCATTCACTTTGTTTGTTGAAGGGACTTTTAGTCATCTTGCCACGTAAACAAGATTCACATGTCTCATAAGATTTGAAATCGAATGAGCCAAAAATTCCATCTTTTTGGAGTCTTGATATGTGTTTCTCATTTACATATCCCAACCGACAATGCCAGAAGTATGTTGGGTTTAGTTCGTTTGATTTAACCTATTTTGTATCAATGTTATAAATGGGCATATGGTCATATAAGTCTAGGATATAAAGTCCATTACTAAACAAAGCATTGTCATAGAAAATGTCGTCACGATGAATTGAAATAACATTATTCTTAATAATGAAACTAAATCCATCCAAATCCAAACATGAAACTGAGATAATATTCCTACTCATATAAGGAACATAATAACAATTCTTCAAAAGAATTACAAGTCCACTAGGTAAAGTCAAATGAAAATCTCCTATCTCTAGGGCAGCAACCTTTGCTCCATTCCCAACTCTTAGGTCGACTTCACCTTTCGCCAAGATCCTCCCATTTCTAAGTCCCTGCACATTCAAACAAATGTGAAAACCATATACAGTATCCAATACCTATGATGCAAAAATAGATAGATTGACTTTAATAACAAAGATACCTGAAGTGGAATCCTCGCCTCTATTCTTCTTCAGTTCTTCCAAGTAGAGTAGGCAATTCCTTTTCCAATGCAAAGGTTTGTTGCAATGGAAATGCATGCCCTCCTTTTGTGCTTTGGGCTTAGAGCCCTTAGGCTCATTGCATTTGGGTTGATGTCCAACCTTGCCTTTGGGTTTGGGCTTGCCTTTCCCCATTCCACCCTTCCTTTTACCCTTTTGAACTAACAACACGGGATTGGTTTTCTTGATGTTTTGTTCAGCATTTTTAAGCATCCCATGTAGTTCAACAAGAGACTTATCCACCCTATGCATGTTAAATTTCATGATAAACTGGTCATAACTTTCGGGTCGTGACCCCAAAATGAGGTCAGTTGCTAGTTCCTTGCGAATGGGTATATCAAGTTTTTCAACAGTATCAATATACCCTTCCATATTCAGTACATGAGCACTTACTGAAGTCCCTGGAGCCATTTTGCAAGAAGTCAACGCCTTAGTTGTCATGAACCTCTCATGACGGGCTTGCTCTTGGAACATTTCCTTGAGATGAGTCATGATCTCGAAAGCTTCCATATCCACTAATTGCTTTTGCAATTCTGGACTCATGGTTGCCAACACGAGATAAGTCACATCATTGGAGTCATTCTTTTATTAGAGTGTTCTAATAGGCTTATTTATAAGCATTAGTAAACCCTAGTCCTAGTCTCACTAGAAAACCTAAATCTTGTCCAACCTTTATCCTAGTCTAACAAGGATAAACCACTTAGAGAGATTTTTATTAATTAATATATATAAAATTCGGCCCTGTTATTTATTTCAATAAATAAAATTTCCGCCCACTGCATTTATAAATATTAATTACCAGGTTAACCAAGTCAAATCCCTTTTTAGTTGACTAAGTCAAATAAACTCTATTTCTTGTTGACTAAGTCAAATAAACTATTTTGACTTTGCCAAATGAATTTTAGTTTGTTTTAAAACTATTATAAAATAAATTATTTTATCATAAAATAATAGAGAGGCACATCATAAAATATATAGCATAGTTTGTGAGTGTGTGACCCTGTAGGTCCTCCCAATACTGGCAGTAGGCCCAAGTAACCATTTAGGCCCACAAGTCATAAGCGGGCTCTAGCAAGTCATTATGACCACCCAACATGAGCGAATTCGATGACTCAACAAAACCTACTGCACAGTTCGATATTTAATCATTTTGTCACACGATATCTCAATTAAGCATAAAGCATTGATCATGTCATCTTTATATAGCTGAATCAAACATTTCTTGATACCCAAGTAGACTAACCAAAACAAATGATATTGATAACCTATATCAATTTCATTTGAGCACGACCATGCATTTCATCAGTCCTACTTGTCAAGTGGCCAAGGGATATCTCACTCAAATAAGAGCGGGATAAATTCCTTCACTGTCACTCACATTCCTCCACATGATTTACTATACGTCCAATTATAGCTTGTATTACCTTCATGTTATGGATGATGTTTAACTATATCAAAACATAAAGATCCTTATGTGGGAATCAATGGTGAATTCAAGTTGAAGGACTCAAATATCACTACTGCAAAAAGAAATACTGATGAAATATATTCCATGTAGTATTTCTCATAGTGGGTCAGTCCATATCGTGTTCCCAACATGTATCGATGTTCTGAGTAACATCCCATGCATATGATCAGTAAAACATGATCATCTCTCAGAGCGCCTACTAGTCTTAACTCATTACCATTCCCATGTTAATGAATGACTGGGACAATTTAGAATAGTGTTCTTTTATCTTAAGATTTTACTATCAAGTCACACACTTGATAACATAAAACAGAATAAACTATTCATGAATACTTTTATCAAGTTACTGCATTACAAAATAACATGATAAAATATATGCCAATATGAAAAACCTCATATTTATTAAATAACAATATAAATGACAATGCATATATGATTGGGCTAGGGCATATCACTAACATCTTTTTGGTGGACTAAATGCATACACTTGGGGCAATTTTGGCAGCACAGTTTCTAGGGTTTTAATGCATGTCAAGGGGTATAAATACCTCATCTTAACCACACATCTTGGATCTTTCACCACTTAAAAGACCACTTTATTTTATTTTCGATCTTTCATCATTTTGGGGGAATGTTATTTTAGGGTTTGAAGAAGAGGAGGAGAACAAGCTTCAAAAGCAAGGATTTCTCTCGAAGACTACATAGAGAGAGGCTTTCTCTACATTCATTTTTCTCCTTTCTCTATGATATTTAATTTTTTTTACCATGATATATGTTGAACTTCATTGTCATATTATGTTGAACTTAATCATGGTAGCTTAATCTTTTGTTAGGACTTAGAGATGTAAACCTTAATATCTTTATGAATGGGATTCATGTTCTTCATTGCCATATTTGTAGAATTTATCTCTTGTGCATGAATGACATATTTACAGAGAATTTTGTTGTGCTTGAATGTTGTATTTGTTGCCCTTGTTGGATTTGATTTATTAACATGTGTGATTTGATTATGATTATGTTTGGCTAACATAGTTGTAGTTTTAACAAGCCTAACTGATGGATCAAAAGAATAAGATTAGGTGAGGTTGACATGTTAGGTTGTGTTGTAGAGATATTCACGTCGACAAGGTGTTCGATAAAATTCTCAAAAGAGCATAAAGAGTCTAGTTTAGTTAGTTGAGGCCGAAAGGACCCTTCTAATAAATGTAGACATAACTTAGATGAACTTGAAAGAGGCTCTAGGTGAAAATAGCGAGAGAACACTCAATCCATAAAAAAACCTATTCATGAATGTAGTAATTAGGAGTCTTGGTGGATCCTATACCTTTATAATTTTCTAGATATAGGTTTTACACATCCACTCCATAGTTTTATTTTATTGTCATCTTTCACTGTTGGTGTTGCTCTTTGAAGGATCCTTTTTTGACGATTTCATCGATCAACCTATTATGATGAGTGATGCAAATGATAGGCGAATGGAATGAATGTTATGTAGATATCTATAATGCAAATGAAGTGAAGAGGGAAAGCACAAAGATTTGTTGTAGTTTAGCCTTGAGGCCTACATTTTTCTTTATTTCTTCTTGTGCACATGCGATACAAGGAAATCTTCATTATTTCACAATATAAGAGGGAAGTATAAATTGTTGAAGCATGCTTTGGAATTTAGAAATCATTGATGTATAACGTTGAAATTATTGAAGTATGATGTTGAGTTCCATCACACTTATCATCATATGTGTGTTCATTGTTGGCTCTGCTCTCCTTCTCTACGTTTACCATCATACCTTCGCTTATTACGATGGTCATCATATTTTTGGTCATTGTACCCTCTTCTTTTTGGGTAATATTCATCTTTGTCATTCTCCCAAGCTCAAAAAATTTCAAGCTTTCCTTTTTGGATCAAAGCTTCAATTTGATTCATAAGATCACGACACTTCTTCGCTGAGTGACCGTAACTAGCACGTAGTTTGCAATATGCATCTAAATCTTTCCCCATTGTTTTAGTAGTTTTTTGTGGAAACATATGAATTCATAGCTTTGAATGGCTACTAATATGAATGTTCTTGACTCGTTGAGGATAGTGAACTTCTTAAATATCGGCCTTGAAGATCCCCTGAAATCACTAGCCTTATCATTTTTCCTAGTAGGCTCCTCTTGATCCTTTCATTCCTTTCTCTCACGTTGCTTTTCATCTCTGGAGCATACTATTTTCATCATCTCTTCCTAGGAGACATACTTGTTTGCCATTACAAATAAGTCAGCCAAAGTTTTTGGTTGATCAAGTGATAGCGACTCCTGTAATTGTACCCACAACGTCCCCTGCAACATGGCTGCCACTGCCACTCCCGATTGTAGTTCACAGATATCCAAAGTTGTGTTCCTAAATCTGTCCACATATTGATGAAGTAACTCTTTATCCCCTTGCTTCACACTTAGAAAATATGCGGCATCCTTTTTCTGTTTGCTGTTGATTATGAACGTAATGATAAACTCCTTTTTCATTTGGGCAAAGCATGATATGGAAGCCTCCCTAAACCAATTGAACCAATCTCGAGCGACATCCTTCAATGTAATCGGGAATGCTCGACACATGATTGCATCCTCTTATACATGGAAGAGCATAATTACCTCATCATTTTGAACATGCTCGTAAGGGTCTTCCTTCCCTATGAAAGAAGAGAGTTAAGGCATTTTGAAATTTGATGGGAGCGGCTTCCCCACAATCCCCTTTATAAAAAGGATCCTTCTGTCCCGACCCTCTTCCATATGAGGTGCAATCTTCTTCCGTGCCAAGATTTTTCCACAATCTTTTCCATGTGCTCTACGTCCTTAGTAGTGAACGTTGAATGATCATTTGGCTCCACCTTCTTTGTTGGGGCTTTGGGGCTTTTTTGCATGTGCTTTTGACCACTTCTTGGTATCGCTCCCTCTCTCTTTGGGGATGATTCCCTCCTTCCTCCCTGGTAGTGTGTTGAACCAAGTTTAGTTAACATAAAAAATCCCTCTAAGTTTTGATGATTTTAACAAAACATATGAAAATTTTAAGCAAGGCACGTTGTACATTCATCTAAGTCCGTAGCAGTATGATCAAAGCATTTTCTACAGGTTGCAAGTCACATTGATCATATTCAAGGAATTGTGGGTTTTTTCAAAAGTGTCACAAGTCGCATAGCTGTGCATACAAGTCACATAAACATCGGTCATTGGAAGCAGAATGATTCTGAATTATAAAAGGCGAGTTGTACATGGTACAAGGAATGTTATGCGTATGATGAACTCTCTGGATTGATTTGACAAGCAGACAAGTCACGTTGTGAGGGATGCAAGTCACGTAGATGAGATTTGTATCAGACCTGAAGTAGACTTGCAAGGCAACGTCAATGGACATTTTAACCCACCACAAGTCAAATAGAGAAAGAAAGAAGCCCCCTTTAGAGAAATATATCTACGCATGTTACAAACCGCTCAAGTCACGTAGATGCGTGTGATGTCAGTATCTGACAAATCGGTGCCTCAGGATTCAAAATTTGAATATTCTCGGACGCATGGTACAATATCACGTGAAGAATGAAAGATCTGATTTTTTAGGAACGACAAGGCGCGGATGGTTAGGATGTCTATGATCAATGCATGTTACAGGATGATCAAAGCCCATTACAATTCCAGGTGATGGCTACTGGTGTAAACACAAAGCGCATTGCAGAGATGTAAGTCACATTACACCTTGTGAAATTTGAAGCAGTAGCAATCAGGGATTATGCAAGGCACGTAGAAGATAGACAAGTCACTTAGTATCTCTATGGCACATTGTACTACGCATGTTGCATAAATGCTATGCGAGTTATATCTGCTGATGTCATCCATATCAAAAGATTTCTCTCTCTTTCAACGGATATATTCTATTTCTCAACATCTCCTTGGACTTGGAAAAATAAAAATACTTCGTGGGACTTTAGAAAAAGGGACAACTCTTGAGCATTTATTCCTACAACATCCAAGCTTCAAAGCATTGAATTTGCCTATTTCATTGATACAAGTCTTTTCTTCATCAACTTTCTATGATCATAGCTTGTATCACCTATTTTAATCATTATTGGTGAGTATTTGTTAATCATCTTTGTAAGAGTGATTATGAGTGGTATCAAAGGGTAGATCCTTAGGTTGATTTTTATTATTGAACTTCAATCAATAACATTGTATGAGTTCTCAATTGGCTAAAAACTGAAGTTGTAATCTCTGTGAAGATTGTTAGTGGAAATCCTAAGTGGGATACTTAAGGAGTGGACGTAGGCATCAACTTGGCCAAAACACTATAAATTCTCGGTGTTCTTACATACTTGCAATTTACTTTGGATGTAGGCATCATCTTTGTAAGAGTGATTGTGAAAGGTTCGTGTCATGCCTTCATCTAGAGACTGGGAGTCGATTTATAGAGTTGAGATAATCGAATATGATATGATCGAGTTATTTTAGTTGTATTAGTGTTTGGAGTCGACTTGTGGTTTTTCTTATCTAGTTTGTCATGAAATTCGAGGACGAATTTCTTTTGAAGGGCAAAGTATGTAATATCACGTCCATTCTGACTAGGTCCTCTATAGTTTCTCATAAATTTCAATCCTATCCCTTGGTTGTTGAGGTGATGATTAGGTGATTAATGATGATTTCATGATGTTAGTTTTGGTGTTGTGGAGCCTCGAAGGTGATCTGAAACAAGATCGAAAGTTTGGCGCTAGAGCATAACTATTGGCGCCATCGCAAAATGTACGTGAACAACCACATGACGTACGTAACCTGGGATATTCTAAAGTACGTGAGATTTATAATAATGTACGTGAGCTGGGTTTTGACATTATCAACGTACGTGGGATTTTCAGTGGCGTAAGTGAGAGCGGACCTGATGCTTTTGGATGCAATTTTTGACTCAATAACGTACGTGAGGGTCTTGGTAACGTACATGAAGGTGCACTAACATACGTGAATGTCACGACCCGTTTTCAAAAACTTATTGCAGATTATCAAAAACTTATTTCAGATTATGCAGAAATTTATGTTTTAACAAAACGTATTATATTAAAATTAGTTACCAACTGAACATAGCTGATAATTACTGATCATATTCCCGTATTATACTAAAACTGTGTTGACTAGATCATATCAAAATAAACTAGCAACCTTAGGAGTCCAAATGGTACCCGACTCAAAAAGGCTAATAGCTGACAACCTTAGGGGCTCAAAATAATATTTCGTCCACCCTAAGGGTCACTAAGTTGTAACAGATATGAACTAATCTAAGTACATCCGCGAGCATTGCAGTCCACATGCTCCAGTAAGATATACTTTGTCAAACTGTTGAACAATATACTACGGAAAAATGAGCAACAACACAGGCTCACCAAAATTATTATGCTAAAAAAACATATCTCACTGAACAAAACTAACATGGGACCAACATCAAAATCATACGTGGACTCTACCACTAGATCATATGTGGACTTCGCCACTAATTAAAATATGTAGACTCTGCCACTAGAAAAAAGTTCACGTGTGTTAGCTAGACACACGGGTCACTATCCACTTTGGTAACTGATAGTTGCCACCTACCCTGGTAACTCTGTCTTCACTATGATATACCAAATGTTAGGTTTATTCCCATAACATAGGTGTCTCGAGTCAGAATAATTAATTAAATTTTATACCAAAAATTTAAATACAAAATTAAACAGATAATAATGCTACACCACTCACAGATCATGCAATCACCGATTTATAGAAATCAAAGGTTAGGTTTCAGAAAGTATAAATATTTCTAAAATATTTATATAAATGGATGTATAATAGCTTTCAAAAACAAAACCAAATTTAGTAGCCAAAACAAATCTTCTTTTGAAAGAAGTACAAATTCAGGAAATATTCTTTACAGAAAACATTTCCTTATTATTGATCAAAATACTTAGATCAACCAAAAAAGTTTATTTTGAAAAACAAAACTATTTCAAAACACCACATAATATCCAACCATGATTTCATAGTAGAAGTTTTCACGTAAGCCAAATTTTAAGATTTTTTTATCCTTTATTAATTCCAGATTATATGCCAAGGTCCAGACACATCAAAAATAATATAATTTAGAAGACATAACCCTTGTGTCTGAACTGTCATTTCATTCACCTGGAAATCCAAGCTGAATGGCTCAATCATGTACCACTGGTGGTCGGCTAACCTCGCTGACCAAGATACGAAGCTGAAACAATTAATATAAGACAATTGTCAAAATGTGGTACTATAGTAATACTGAATGCATGATATGCAGATATAGACTCAAACCTTCAGAAACCTACTTCGGTCAAAGATCCAATATTACAACCTCAAAAATCGAACATCTTGTAAAATTACCATTTAGTCCCCGAGATTTGGTAAATTACGGATTAGTTCCCAAAATATTCCAATCTCATAATACAATCCTCAATACTCCAAAGTCATATTTTAATCCTCATAATTCTCCAGATATGTTAATTAACCCTTTAAATAATCAAAAAAATCTAATTCTACTCATCAATGTCAAATATCACATTTAGTCCTCAAATGGTAAATGACCCAAATAGTCCCTACATCCATTCCTCTTGAGACCTGACATTTCCAGCCATGCAAATCAACTCAAAACAACCTTTTAAACATGAATCTAACATCCATTTCCACAAACAACTCAAAAATCACCACATTTCTTTTAAAAATCCGAATTTCACCAACCCATTTACAAACAACACCAAATCTCATGAAGCCGAGCTCAATATATTTTCTTCTAACTTCATTCAAGCATAATCTAATATCCCCAAGCATCTATTATAATAGAATCAAACAAAAACTCAAACTCATTTCAAATTTGGCCAAAATCCTAACCCATCCAAAACAACATCAAATCTTCATAACCCAAGCTTCAATCATGTTCATATAACCTCAATCCATCATGATTTAACATCCTATAACTCCCATTTCAACATAAACATCAAATCCAAACTCAACCAGCAATTTCAGATCCAAACCCTAAATGGATGAATCTTGCATAAAATGAAGAAAGAAAGAGATTGATTATGAATCTTACCTCAAGAAAGCAAAAGGAATGATTGGAGAGCAATGTGGGAGAGATTGGGGCAGATTGGAAATGATTTGAGTGAGAAATGACGAAGGAAGGTCGGGGAAGGGTATTTATAAACACATGGACCGAAAAGCAGCGTTTCACCCAAAACTGCCTAGAAAATGCCCATTCATGTGCGTAGAAGACTCTATTACGTGCACGGAAAGACTACTAAGTGCGTTAAACAAGTTCTTACTTGCGCAAATAATGCCTTACGTGCACATACGACATTTTTAGCTCCAACTCGATTCTGCATCATGATCTACGTGCGTAGGCTTCCTCTAACGTGCATAATAGACCCTTTAGATGCATTTCATGTGAATTTATCACCTCAAACATGTTTTTAACTTAGGAACATAAACCCCCAACATTCCCGAAGCAAATCCAATACCGAAACTCGACAGAATGACATACAGATCACCTCTTACACACAATTTTTGCAAAAAACTTTTACATCATAGAACTTCATTAGTGTTTATTCTCCAAATTAAATCCCAATCAACATATCCACATTCAAATATCACATCGGAATCAAACGGATTACTATAGAGAGCCTAGTTGAAACGGACGGGGTATTACATAGTTTCCCCCTCAAAAGAAATTTGTCCTCAAATTTCTAGACAAATTAGATCAAAACCAGAATCAAACCTAAGTCTTCAAATTGAAAGTCCTAGTTCCCAATATACAAATGAGGAATGACACTCCAGGAGGGGAGTGAATTTGAATTTTAACAAGTTAAAAACTTTGTTGAAAATCTTTTACAAACTAAAACAAATAACAAAGTTTTCTTTCAAACTTAAATCAAAGAGTAAATGTGGAAGCTCTAAAGATCTAATCCACACACAACAATGTAAATCAAATGTAATGCAAAGCAACTAAATAAGAGAGAGTTAGGGAAGAGATGACAAATCTGATTTATAGTAGTTTGGTCCTCCTTGACCTACGTCCACTCCTCTAGCTTAACTAGACAGTTCAATCCACTAAAGATTCTTCCTTACTTGCAGGTGGAGGGAAAATTCTTACACCTTATTTTTGCAGGATCAACAAAAAACCTTCCTCTAGTTTTTTTGCGGGATCAACTAGGAAACCTAACTACTAGTTTTTACGGGCTCAACTAGCAAACCTAACCTCTAGTTTTTACTGGTTCAACTAGAAAACCTAACCACTTATTTTTGTGGGCTCAACTAACAAACCTGACATCTAGTTTTTATGGGATCAACTAGGAAACCTAACCACTTGTTTTTACAGGATCACAAGCAAACCGAACTCTAGTTTTATAAGGCTCAGTAGAAACCACTCTTATTTTTTTAAGGCTTAACAAGAAAACCTATCTACCCTCAATCAAATATTTTGATTGTAACAAATTGTGTTCCCCAAACACAGATTTAACATTCTTTCCAAACCCAAGTGTGTTTACAAATGAATAGCTCAAATATGTTAGAAAGATAGAGAAGAGAGATAAAATGATTGGAAAGTTTTGGCAAAGGTCTCTCTTACTTCTCTTCTGTTCAGGGACGTCTATTTATAGCCACTCTTAAAGATATAGTCGTAGGAACCTTGAAGTAGCTGTTGTGAGAGATTAAACATTCTGTTTTAAATGACGTCACCTTGTACAACATGCATTGTATCTCCTTCAACGTGCATTGATCATATATCAATGTGATTTGTGGCTTGTTCAACGTGCGTTGTTCTTCGTTCTAGAATATGCACAATTTACCCAATGAATTCTCAATGCGACTTGTACCATCTGCAACATGTGTTGTAGATTATGCTCAAGATTACACCTTTAATCCATGTCAGCGTGTCAGAGAATATTCAAATTCAAATATCGAGGAGTGTTTTGGCTTTGTCCTCATCTGATCATCATATAACGTGACTTGTACTCTTTGCAACGTGACTTGTATACTTGTGCAATCAATTCAGAAGGCATAACATGACTTGTATCATGTACAAGTCGCTTTGTATGATTTGGAATAATTCTATTTCCTGAATGAGTCCCGTCAAAGTGACTTGTCTCATGTACAACACGACTTGTGCTACATCTGAAAAAAATCCGAATTTCTTGAATATGATCAAAGTGACTTGTATCATGTACAAGTCGCTTTGTATCCATAATTCAGCAAGCCTGCAACTTAGTACATCTTTCATGGATATTTTGCAATCATCATCATCAAAACCGAAGTCAACACAAATGACCATAATTATTCAGAATCCCAACATAACTATCACTGAGGAACTAACTAAAACTCACCAAGGACCCTCTCAGACTCAGATATGCAAACATGTATCAGAAAATGAAGAGGTGTAGAAAATGCAAAGGCAGAATGCAAAGACAATACTAGAATCAAACAGGTGCGGATAGATATCTAGCGACCCAACAAAGTGTTTCTTCTGAGAAGCATTCAAAGGTGCTCAAATAGAAAGGAAAGACTAAGTCTAACCTTGACTGACAACGACAACAAATCGGGGACGAAATTTCCAAGGAACAAAACTGAGAATGCCAACACGTATAAGGGCATAAAAGAATAAGGAAGCATATTCCCAAAGCTCAACTAATCAAATATTAGATGGTGCAAACTCAAATGATTTTCAAAGAATAAGCACTTAAGATTCAGGAAATTGACCAAACAAACGGAGCAAAAAGGAAACAAATCAGATCGTAACTAGATTGCAAATGGAAATTCTTAAAACCATCCAGTTTAGATACGCAAGAACAAATCCAACTCGGACTACATTCACAGAGGTCAAAGGAAAGTGGGATAGGTCCAAACGTCACCAATAGAGGTAGCAGAAGCACTCTAGGATTAATCTGCTAATGCACTTTTCCCATAATCAAATTGAATATTTCAATTATTCCATTTACTCCCAACTGAACGAGACCTGAAATCCCATAATTAAAACCTAAGTTCTTAAATCCCAAACATATCTCATAATCTTAACAAAAAATCATGAAAACTATCTATCATCTTCGTGTTTCGCAGAGATTGATTTCAAATTCTAAAAGCCAGATCTCTCAACAAAGTCACCAAAACTCGATTCACGATCTCAAATCCAATATATCGGATATTACAGAATATCAGAAAACTTAATAGCGTCAATTGTCACCAACAGAGATATCATAGGTACCCTAAGGTGTAAATCATTCATATCCAATTCTCATAATCCAAATCAAGTCAATCCACATACTCACAATCGACTCTCGATCATAAAAAAAAAATCATAATCTCTTATACTACATAAGTCAGTCTATAAATCGACTCCAAATTAATTCTTCAAGTTTTACTCGTAATTCTCTATTATTATTGTTTTACCTCAAACAAAATTGTAAACCATCGAAATAATCATACCAACGATCGTAACCAAAAATCGTCAGTTGAATCAAATAAGTCATCAAATGAATTTGTCACCAAATCAATAATTACATATCTCTTATTCTTAAGCATATTCACCAACGTCTTCATTGTTAATCTCCATCTGTCATGTATTGAATATCTTCAAAGTCATCAGAATCAGAGTATCGGTTTCCATACCATTCCTTCATTAAACTAATCGAACTCCAAACACTAATTATCAATTTTCTCGCATATCAACCATCAAATTCGTAGAAGGATTCTTTATCCGAAATCTTAGTACTCCAAGTTTTGTTTCACTCTAATTGACACCGAGTCATATTCATGTCATGAAGTCTAAATCCAGACCTTAGTAAATTTAAATATAATGTATCATGGAATTCTATTTCATAAACATATCATCGATCAGTATTAAACTACTATGCTAATTCCTCAAACATATTATACATAGTAATATCATTAGCTCCCAAAGTACAACAGTCATGTCATATCATTTTATTTTCTCATATCAAACCTCAAATCAGTCTCATAAATTATTCCCAATGATAACAGATCTAATATTATTCTCTTGTTCCTCAAATTTTGGATGATACCATAATTCGAACGCAACAAAAATGTCGATCTCAACCTAGCATGAATTCCTTGTTCATACAACGTAACAAATCTCAGAATTTTACAGAAGTAACCTCAAATCATAACATGTAGCCTCAACTACAAATATTCCAACCTCGAATCAATTTAGAGAATCACCATGTCTCACACTACAAAATCAATTAATATCCTTATCAATCAAATAAAGAATCTTCCACCAAATTCTCTCCAACAACCTCCTCTATTGAGTGCGCTACCGACCCAGAGTAACTAACGAAGATCAATGCGACAGATAAAATGTGATGCTAATACCAAATGGAAACCAAATGAAACATAAACGAGAGTTTAGGATTAGGGGTGTACCAGTCTCGGTGGAACCTTTCTTAGAACCGGCGTTCGCGCCCCTAACCACTGATGTGGCCTTGCCTGAATTCCCATCCCAAGTTTTAGAGGACATTTGGCTATCTTGTACCCTAGCTGTCTGTAACAAAAGCATGTGCCTGAGGCCTTATTGCATAACCCGGGATGTCTCTTTCCACATGTACCACATTGTGGGTATCTTCCTCGGCTGGTACCCCTAATGGAGAACTTACGCCCTAGCTCGGGCTGACTACTCTGGCCTTGGTCCTGATGGCCACTAACTGCTTCGTTGGTCTTACTCTTCTTATGAGAACACTCGGATGATCTAACGCCCACATTTTCGAGGACCATTGCAATACTGTTAAGTCTCTGAAAAATGCAATAAAAAACATCTGCCTGAAGGGCACACTGAGACTGCAGCAGATGAGGTAATGCCTCTACCTCCAGATGATTACGCGAATCTCCCTGATCCGCTACAAAATGATAGGCGGTGGCCCTAACTGGCGACTCCGAATGTGAACCCATATCTATGAATGCAACAAACAAACAGAATGCATAGACAAAAATCAGAATGTTGACCATTGCCACAATACCAAGATAACAATCACAAAGGTATACAGAGGCAAATCAAACTGACTCGATCAAAGATACCTAAGCTCCACAACCGACCTAGACAATACAGAACCTGTCTCTGATACCAACTTTGTCACGACCCGTTTTCAGACCATGACCGGCGTACGAGGCTTACTTTCTATGAGAGTTCAGTCCATCTCGCACAAGGTTCAGAGAACAAATTTAAGACTATTTCGTTGGAAATCATATTAAATCCTTTTTTTAAGTTAATAATTAAAACTCCAAACTTGTTTAATACTTAAGTGTCATAATGAAAAAATATTTGATGAATAATAAATTATATTTAAATATCAAATAGATATACAAAAATACACACCCACAAGTGAACCGGTGTAGAGTAATTAACAACAGACAAACAAACATATCAAAATAGCACGCAGATATAAGAGTATATACATATACACGCTAAGTAAAGAATAATAGTTTCAAAATTCATTTCGAAATCGTTTGTAACCCAATCAAACAACATACAAGGAAACATATCAAAAAATTATTTCAGATTATGCAAAAATTTACGTTTTAATAAAAAATGTATTATATTAAAATCAGTTACCAACTGAATAGAGTTGATCATTACTGATCATATTCCTGTATTATACTAAAACTGTGTTGACTATATCAGATCAAAATAAACTAGCAACCTTAGGAGTCCAAATGGTACTCGACTAAAAAAGGTCTAATAGCTGACAGCCTTAGGGGCTCAAAATAGTACTCCGTCCACCTTAAGGGCCACTAAGCTGCAACAAACAAGAACTGATTTAAGTACATCCGCGAGTGTTGCAGTCTACATGCTCCAGCAAGATATACTTTGTCAAACTACTGAACAATATACTACGGAAAAATGAGCAACAACACAGACTCACCAAAATTATTATGCTAACAAAGCATATCTCACCGAACAAATCTGACATGGGACCAACATCAAAATCATACGTGGACTTTTCCACTAGATCATATGTGGATTCCGCCACTAGAAATGTCTCATAGGTGAACTCCGCCACTAGACAAAAGTTCACATGTGTAAGCTAGACACACGAGTCACCACCTACTCTGGTAACTGAGTGTTGCCACCTACTCTGGTAACTGAGTCTTCACAATAATATACCACATGTTACGTTTATCCCCGTAACATGGGTGTCCCGAATCAGAATAATTAATTAAATTTTATGCCAAAAATTTAAATACAAAATTAAACAAATAATAGTGGCTATACCACTCACAGATCATGCAATCACCGATTTGAAAAAATCAAATGATAGATTTCAAAGAGTATAAATATTTTTAAAATATTTATATAAATAGATATATAATAGCTTTCAAAAACAAAACCAAATTCAGCAGCCAAAACAAATCTTCTTTTCAAAGAAGTACAAATTCAAGAAATATTCTTTACAGAAAAAATTTTCTTATTATTGATCAAAATACTTAGATCAGCCAAAAACATTTATTTCGAAATACAAAATTATTTCAAAACACCACATAAGCAAACAGAGGGGAACATGAGCCTAAGTTCAAAACTATTTCCCTTCTTCCAGACCATTTCAAGTCCATACTTCATTGCCTACAATTCAGCAAACAGAGGGGAACATGAGCCTAACTTCATAGTAAAGCAACCTTCCACCACACCTATAGAGCTTCAGATTAGTCCCCCAGCTGCACTGGTTTCTCGGTTTGTTACTGCAACACCATCCACATTTAATTTCACATAACCCATTGAAGGCTTAGTCCAACAGATTCCTTCACGGTCTTTCTTCCTGGATAGCTGTAGATTAGGAATTCTTTGCTTGGCAGTAAGAAATTGCTTTGCCGTTTGGATCCTCTGAAAGTAAAGACTCGAGTTTGGATAGCACCCCAAATTAGCCACGCCATAACACTGAATAGTAATGACCAACTAACATTATGAGGCTGTAGTATAGGCATCTGCAAATTAAAGCACAATCATTGTTGAAGGTCTGCTGTGAAGAAAGTTTGACGAAGATTCTGTGGGAGAATGAAAAGCAATGGCTTCTTAGCATAAGTGCAATCACGTGACGCATGTAGTATAGTTTCATTCTGGTTGTTGCAGAGACTACAACTGGCACAGGAGGAAATATGCCTCTTGAATCTTTGAGAATTGGAGAGAAGCTTCCCTCTAGCACTAAGCCACAAAAAAGACTTCACTCTCTGGGGACAATCAAATTTGCATAACATGCTCCAAAGCTTATCTTTAGGATTGTCACAAAGAACATCACCAGCATTGGAAATAACCTTACAGCAGAGGATAGAGAGACGATACTTGTTTTGGTGTGCTTCCAAACGATCCTGTCTTCATGATCTTCACAAAGAGGAGGCATAACTGCATTCAGTTTTAGGAGCAATTCGTGAGAGAGAAGATTAGTCAGGTGTAAGACTCTTGACTGGATTTTTTAGATACTTTACAAAAAAGTAAAGAACTGCTTTCAAGTACCAACACTTTATAATATAATATAAATTTGAAAAAATTGTATTATATTTAGGTTAAAAAAATATATTTTATTTTTAATGGACAATTTTTATGTGATATACTAATCAATTATAATATTGATATTTATAGATAAAATTAAAATAAATATTGAAGACACAAGAATCACTTTAAAAAGGAGTGAATAAAGTGATTGGTTCTTTTTAACTTTTTTTGCAAAAACACAACACTTAAACAAATAGTTAGTAATAAGAGTGTGTATGTATTAGTGAAAATAAGCTAAAATAAAATGAATAGTAAAGAGAAAGATCAGAAACAATTTTATAATAGTTCGGCCAATTTTCGGTACTACGTCCACTCTTCAAGCTCCAATCTTGAGTTCCACCATGATAGCCACCAAGGCTCTTTCTTACAACAACCACTTTCCATGCTAAGTGGAAATTTGTCTCTTAAAACTAGTTGATTTCTATTCAACTATAAACAAAGTGGAAACTATGAAATCACCCTTTGATTGCACTTTCCTAACTCAAATACAAGTGTTTACAAACCCTTACAATGGTTGCAAATAAGAAACAAAGTGGTGAGATTTTGGTATAAGTGAATGAAGCAAACTACACACAATCAAAGCTAATTTTTTAACACCAAATGAATAATTGATGTAGCAAGGAGTTAGGTGTCTTCTTCTATCCTTCAAGCCTTTATCTATAGTATTTGAGACCCTTTTGAAGTTGATTGAACTGTTGGAGTAGCACAGAGACTCGTTGGAAATCAATCATAAAGCTATTTTGAAGTTGTCAACTTTCATTTGTCGCTTGCCGAACTCAGCTTTCACTTATGTTCGTATGGTTGGTCGGCTACCAAGCCTTTCAGGTCGACTACCAGGGTCAAGTATACGTTGAATGACCGTTGTTTCTGAAAGACTTGTCTTGTCAATCACGAAAATGTCACATTGTGTCAATTTTAAGCAAATCATTATTTGGTTAGTCGACTACCGAGTTGCTTTGATCCATTAGTTGACTACCGATCATTGTTGATGATTATGTTTGTATGTTAGTCGACTGCCAAGAGGTGTTAGTTAATTATCAACGTCCTGCATAATTTTCTATCAATTTCTTCATGCATCAGTTGACTTCCAAATGTTGTGGGTCGACTCATAGATGTGACAACATGATTTTCTTCACTTTTCTTAGTCTCTATTGATTTTGTATTTGTTTTCTTTCTTAAATTTAATATTAATAAGTTTTTTACATTAATCAAAACATAGAAAGAATCAAATATGAACCACCATTGGTTCAACAAATATTACAATTTTTTTAATAATTTAATTTTAATATATGTTCCGTTATTTGTAATTTTTTACATAAATAATTTATAAGAATAATTCTTATTTATTCTATAAAATAATTTTGCCTCTAACTGTAGCTTTTTATATTTTTTGTCAAGCAATCATTTGATTTTAACTACAGTAGTTTTAGAAACAGCACTTTTTTTCACAGCAACAACAATATTGAACAGTAATCCCAAACGGTGCCTTAATTTATCTGCAATCGATTTAAATTGGCATAACATCAAATCAATTAGAAAATTTACTGATTATGTTAGTATGGTAGGATGAATTAGATTAAGTTAATAATATGGTGCGATTTACCTTAGAAAAATTGGCCTAAGAGTCTTTTCCTTAAAATGGTCTGCAAGAAAAAAAAATTCCGAGAAACTTCTAAGAAGGATTGTCATTGTTTTTTCCCTCAGATTTTGAGGCAAATAGGGTGATAAGCACTGTTGTTTGTCATCGGTTGACCATTTTTAATGTTTTTTTCCCGAGGCTAATAGGGTGAATTTACCCAATCCTATAAATTAATTATTTCTCTCATTTAGTCGTTTTAGAAATAACTTAATTATTCCTTCCCTCTTCTACATAATGTTCAATTTTTAGAGATCTTATTAACTTTGTCGTTGGAATAGACTTTTAGAAACAATTCCGAGATCTTCTTTAACCTTCGGCTTGCAAATTGTCCACCACAGAATCATCAGCTTTCAGTGACAATCCTTCTGGCCGTCGCGTATCGGCTATAGTTTTTCGATCATCAAGCTTTTTTTCCTTCCACCATCAGCATCTTCCGCCTGCACAGAAGTTAACCTTTGAATTCAAATCTCACCGATAATATACTATGTATATCATGACAAAATAAAGTTCTAAAATGGTGCTAAAATCCAATTAGATCACAACAAATCAAAATAGGTCTAGTGCTTAATTTCTTGTTGATTTATTAGTTTCAAAACTTAGAATAAGTACAATTAAGTGGGATTCAAAGCTGAATTATTTTCCAACAAGCACTAACTAGCCAACACCCCATCAATTTGCACAAAGTTATAGGTGTTGCATCTAACTCACCTACCTTTTGAAATTCTGGTTAATTGTCATCGCCTTAGAGCTTTCTTTGGCTGTACTGTGGAACCAAATCACACACAAAATTCAGTTTTCTCACTGATTGTTATCCTCTAAGTGACTGAATTAACATAATGCTAACTGGCTTTCCTTTTGGCTTAGGATACTACAAAATTGTGAGACTAATTTAGATTTGGTGATCTACGTACTTGTTCCCACTGTCCAGATGTGGCAGTGGTTTAACGAGTAGGTTTACCTCTCCTACACCAACTTGGAATTTATCTTAGGATTTTCATATTGTTTATCTGTTGATTCTATATGTGCAGCCCTAATTAATTAGGTAACTCCTAAAAAAATGTGTCTACATAATAATGTATATGATTGTTTTTGTCCTCTCAACTCAGTTCATAGTCCAAGTACATAGAGTCTCACAGAGTTGATATTTACTCTACTACCATCTGAGTCTGTAAATACCCCCTATTTACTACTTTGAGAGGTAAGTCTCATTTCTTAGACTTGAACATTAAGATAAATCCTGAGAACTTCATTAATTCAACATTGATGAGAGTATAAAGGGCAGTCCCCATCCTTTTCACTTGTTTTATTTGTGAAAGAGCACGGAATTGAGAAGTCAAAGAACCGAGGATCTTAGAAACACGATTTTAAAAGTTACTAAAAAGCTGAGCTGCTTAGACGGTAAACTTGGGAGTTTGGAACTTAAAGACCTGAAAACAAGAAAATGTTCCCTCAATTTACAAATTTCATTGGTATACTTGACTAACAACAATTAATGTTGTATATATAGGAATATGTACAAAATGTCAACTGTTCATCAAGGAGTTTGATCTACCATAGTCCTCAGGGCATCTCCAATGTATCACCAAAAACCTAAATTTGGTATAGTTTTGATATCAAATGACTCCATTGTATCACCAAATCACAAAATACATGGTGTAATACTGTTTATTGCACCATCTTGACACCATTTTTTTCTTCTGTTTTTATTAATTACAAACATTATTTTTGATATTTCTTTAAAAGTTTTGTTTGTTGTTTTACTGAATAATTATTATAAATTGATTATAATAATTTTTTTGTTCCTTGTTTATTTTAGTATTATATATATTATATTTTTACTTTAAATTTACAATTTAATATTACTAAATGAAATTTTTTTCATAATTTATTTTAAATATAATTTATGATGTGTATTTTAATAATAAAAAAATAAATATGTAAGATAAAAAATTAATTATAGAAATTCTTAAACACTCATATCTAAATATTTAAATTTCATAACAAAAATAAAAAATTACATTGATGCGAATTAAAAAACACCAACATAAAGTATGAATAATACAACATAAAAGAGAAAATATATCGACATAAATATTAAACAATACAATATAAAGGTTTAAGTTTAACTAAAATAAGCATTTAATATTGGGAAAAATTATTTTCAGAACACGATCCTCCAAGATAATCAAAGTATTGACCAAAATCATCTGAAAGATTTTAAGATCTTTGGCCTTGTATTACATAATATTATGAGTACATGTATTATTATGCAAAATATGATAATTGAAGATGAACGTGATATTGATGTAGCAGTTGAAGAATGGGAAGAAGTGCCAACTCTAGATGTTGAGATGGTAGCAGACGAAAATACTCGATTTCGAGAATTTTTTGCTCGGCATAGATAAATAAAGAATAAAGAGGTTCACATTGAATGTCAAAATGCATTAATTGAATATTTGTGGGAATGATTTAGTAACAATAATGATTAAGATTCATTAATATGTATTTTTTAGGATGTATTTTTTTTAATTATGCACCAAGTAGATGTAATAGTTATTTATCTTTATTGTAATGTGTTTTCTCATATTAAATGTAACACTTTGATAGTAATTTGTATTAATTATAATCATATTATATTTTAATTATGATATTTCATGAAATTTAAAATTATTTACAATGTCTAATTAATTAAATTTCTTAAAATTGTTAATTTTAAATTCTACAATATTTTAAAGTTTCAAAATTATTATATAAACAATAATCAATAATTAAAATTGTATTTAATTTCATATTTAAAATAGTGAAATAAAAGAAAGAATGATAAAATATTTTATAAAATATTCTTTTTACTATAAGATTTGGTGTTGAACGTTAAAAGTAGAATAATAGTTAGAGTTGAAACTATACCATTTTGATGTAAAATTTAATGTTGAACATTAGAGATGGCCTTAGAAAAATTGTTGATGGTCATAGGCATTTCACACAAAAATTGAATATCTTTTTTGGATTTTTTTAATTGTCATGTATATTGAACTTACAAAAGAAAATTGTCATGTATATTGTATAAAAAAATATTATTATCAACTATTTTAATCTTTGTATTATTTTTTTAAGATAATATAGAATACACACAAGACATGACGCTTCTATTTCCACTTGACATATATATGTATACTTTTTTTTTCTCAAAGGGTGGTTAATTAGAGCATTATCTGTTTTGTCCTTTTCCAATAGTATAATTGTTTCGAATTAACAAGCAGCTAATCAATATGCTAACCATTTTCGTGATAAAAGAAAAAGCTATATTTGATCAATATTTTATTGATTTTATAAATAATACTTTTAAGTCATATGCTTGAGCAATGGGTTTTATTCATATTACACCTTTTTTTCACGCGAAAACAATAAAAATTGCGGTCCACATACAAAGAATAGGGCATGGGGACGCTTCCTACGTGGCATGACACCACATAACGGGTCTACGTGGAGAGCTTAAAAATAGCAACGGATGATGGTGCCCTTTAATAGCCATAGGGAGTCAAATTGGCTTACGACTTAAACCCAAAAACCGTTTCTTGTGGTTTTATCAGCATTTTGTTTCCCTTTTGGCAGCAACAAGAGGTTTTTAATAAGGCAAGTAGAGAACATCATTATAAGGTAAGGCCCATGTCATATTAAGGCACATAAAATTAAAAATAAAATAAAATAAAATTCACCAACAAAATTATAGGGTTCTCTCTCTAATTTATCCTATATAATTATTGCCACTTTTGAGATCAAGATCATTATAACGCAGTCACATCCTTTTGCCACCCCACTTTTCAAAAGAATATGCTCCTCTCTCTCTACCCTCCTCTCCTACTCTCACCAACTCTCTTACTCTCACCAACTCTCTCTCTCTCCCCCTCTCCAAGAAAAGGGTTTTAGTGACACTGACACCTACAAATTATATATGGATGATCAATTTCGGCTAATTAAAGATTTTGATGGAGGGATTTGTGGGTTGAAGATGATTCATTATTTATGTGTAAACAAGAAAGAGAGAGTTGTAAATATAGCTCGCTAAGGTATTCGCGTGCCTCAATCTAAATACATGGTTATGTTAATAGCCTTGTAATTTGGATTGAGCCGCGTCAATATCTCCTTTTGCACCTCTCTCTCTCTCTCTCTCTCTCCCTCTATCGCTCTCCTCCACAAGTTCTTCTTGGTATGTAATTTTAGCTCTTTCTGATAATTATCATTCACTTTTTTCTGTGTTTACTTGGTGTTTATCTCCTTTTTATGCCTTGTTTACATGTGCATATTACAATAGAAATTTGGTATCTACAAATTTTATTTTGGTTGAGCAGATTTGCGTCTTCTTGATCTACATATTATAATAAAAAATTATTAGAAACATAAACATACAAACTGACAACATATATATTAAATATGCTCAATTTTGTTATTTTTCAATTCAAGCTGTTAATTCAGATGATATAGGATGATCATATGCATATTTGACTCTTATGGATCTAAGTAGAAACGTTCAAGGAAACCTACTAGAGGCGTGAATAATGGGATCTTGTATTGTGCGGAGAAAGAACAAAAAGGAAACCGTATTTCATGACAAGTGCGTGTGGATGTAGAATTCTATAGCTAGTTAGCCATTCATGGAAATATTCGTCTTTTCATTATTTAGGATTTGCAATATGCTTCTAAAAAAGGAATTAGATCATGAATTAGGGTTTTCTCAATGGACGACGCCTCTTAATTCTTCATTATCAAGTGCAGAGTCCAATTTTATTTCATAAAGTCATTGAAAAGGCATGAAGGGAGGACAAGGGAGTAGGTAAGATGTGTGTATCAAGTTGATTCAAGCTGATCTCTTCTCTTACATATCGTTATTTTATCAAATATTAGTAAAACAATGAATGAACGCAAAGCACCCGCATAAGATATTAAATTAATATGTCTTTCACTTAAAATAATAAGAACTTAAGTTTTTTCCAACTCTAAAAATTTGAAGTTTGCGTTCGATTTCTAGTATAAATTAATATTGAAAAATACTTTATATGCAAGTATTCAAAATTATTAGAATATTATCAACCATAGAATGTGCTTCATTGATCCCAAATTAACATTACAATATTAGAAAGATCCAAATGAAATGATTATGGCATGAAAAATGAAAGGATACATGTGAAATGAGATTTTTTTAGATTCACTTAGATGATCCAAACCTCTACATGACGATAAAAATTGAGAACATAAATGAGGTAATATTTGAGCATATTAAGGGTATTCAATTATAATATAATAGTTCTGATCATTTGTTCATATGACATATTCCTAATATTAGATTAAAAATAACTGTTATAATGTGTTCATGGAAAATTAATTATATTACTTAATCTGTTTATTTGTAAGTTAAACAATTGGTCACTCATTTAAATCCTACTGGCAATATTTGCATTTGGTAAATTGAGTGCTAGATACTAGAGTTATAAGTAATTTACGTAATTATATATAGTTGAAAAAAGTAAAAAGAATTACAAATCTTTTTAGAATTATAACAAATACTATTAGATAAATAATATGATAAGTGTTGTTTAACATGGAATATGTTAGTTGAATTTACATGAACTTAGATTGGATTAATGAATGCATACACGTTTTGGTTAGTACTTCATCAATATGCTTTGCATAGAATATAAAAGAAAATGAAGTTGAGAAACAAACAAAATGAAAGCGATTTTTGTTAGAAAAGATAATTTTGCGCAGATTACATACATCATGATTCGAGCTTTAATTTCAAATTCTACAACTTATACACTCAATCACTTAAACGACAATATAAGATGGAAAACTATGCTGAGATGAGAAGTGAAACAGAACAAGTTAATGAATGAATCATCCATGGCCAAGAGCTTTGAATGAAGATAGTTGGACTAGCAGGAACCATAATTGCAACGAGACAGGGGCCTCTTAAATTTTGAAACCTAGGGTGCTTGGATTAAATGCGATTCCTTGTCTCTGTAATTGTCCCTTCCAATTACACTCTTTATGAATCATTGATGTTTCTCCAACCGCTACTCTTTTTTTTTTTATCTTATAATGGGAACTAGTGATAGATAATAGGTTTTCGCTTTTGTTTTGCCTTGTGTTTTTACTGTTTAAAAAGCATATAAAGAGGGTTGGCTCATATGGTACCATTTCGGATTCATATTTTGAGTATTTTTAAAAAAAATTCAAAATAGATCATCTATGAAAGCACGTATTGAAAATTAAAATTATATAAGATGTATTAATCTGTAACAATTATTAGAAAAGTTATCTTATTAATCATAAGTGGTGTCATGATTTCCTTATTATTTATGAATCGAGCCAAAGTGTTACTAATAATATTTTTATCTCTTAAACTATTGATGCGTCTTTTTAAGAACAAATTAAACTTTTTTGAGATAACAGCTGTTGGAAAGGAGACAATATCTTGGCTTGGTGGGTAGTGACGAAGCCAGAAAGATCAGCAAGCAAAATTGAGTGAGAGTTAGGAGTCGGTGGCAGACGGAGTAGAGGTGACAAGATAACTAAACAGGGATGGACCTAGTCTATCTCTACTCTTTATTGAAAGAAAATTGAGGGGGAGGGGGGAGAGAAGGCAACAAGACTTTGTTTCGCACCACACTTATTTTTTTTAACCCACACGGCAAAATGGGTTTAAAATTAAAAAAAAAACAGTTGCAAAACAGGAGATTCTAGCACCCTCTACTCCAAGGGAAGAAGGCATTGTTGGTGGTGGAGTTACCCGCCGAAACAAAAGCTTGGGCTGGCGCCCAGACTTGTCCTCAGGTGACTCCACCCCTATTGGTAAGTTTAACGATTGCCAAAAGATATTTTTTACAATTATCTGTGAGAACTTGAGCAAAACATTGTATGTTACCCTTAACCTCAATTGAGAGTCGGATAACGTGGGGAGAGTCAAAAAAAAAAAAACATAGCCACAATA
>CAODLS010982024.1:0-12578 GCA_948243855.1 Flueggea neowawraea | reverse complement strand
CTTTTTCAAAATCTTGGTGAATATCAAGTGATTATGGAATCTTTTTGTTGTAGTGCATTAAGCTAATTAAGGAAAAGACGACGGGCGCATCATAGTTTTTTCAGACAAAGAGAGTGGGTGCAGTACAGGGTGAGGGATATTTAGAAACGTCGGCATCGGAGTGGGATGCCACATCTCGATGGATCATATGAAAATGTCCAAGTGAAATGAACATGTTTTGGATATGCCCTTCTTCGAACCTTCTTCTTCCTTCCTGTTCACTACAACCTGCAGCCAAACTTGACCTACTTGTCTTTTCAGTGTTCCTTATGATAGCCATCCACTGGATCTTCCCACAAGGCATAAACAATGCCAAATTTTCAGTCAACTGTTGGCATTGCTTAATAAATTATTTTTACAGTTTAATTTCCCTGATTGAGACTTGTTAGAGCTTAAAGTACTCCATTAACTAATTAAGTAGCCCACGGCAATTACTATAACAAATCTTTTTTTTTTGGCCCATAAAACGATTCTTTTTTGGTCCGGAGCCATCCCCAATCATTCATTAATTCAAATCAAAACACATGCCCTGTTGTGGTTGGTTAATTTTATCGATGGTCACAAAAATATAGGTCATGCTACAAGTTGGTCACAAAATCAATTTTTGTATCAACGAAATCATAGATGCAATTTTTTTAATTCACAAAAATTAAATTGCCTTGGAATTATGCCACATAAGGAAAAACATGCCATGTCACAAGCCACATGTTTTAGTACCGGACGCGTGGCATGCATACATGGCAAAAAAAATCAACAATGGATTTCTTGATTATCAAAATTCAGTAAGAACACACAAGGAGTAAATTGAACATATTTTTGTAGATTTTAAATTGCATATTAAAAAATAAAGAAACAATATATTTTCTTAAAAATAGATTATTTTTCATAAAAAAAAATCTTAAACAAATCCTCAATAATTTTTCACAAATTAGTTAGCTTCAACCAATATTGGAGGTGGGAGATGTTAATAGGACTGTGTATGGGTCTTGGAGATTTCAGAACTGAACCAAATATCCGGTCAAAAAAGAACCGGAACCGAAAAAACCGTTAATTTTTTACTTTCTCCGAATCAAACTGTCCAAAAAATTTTATTTGGTACAATTCTAGATCTTAAGTAATACATGTACCGATAACTGTCTTGAACCGTCCTGAATCATCTCGAACCGAAGAACCGGAACTAGTACTAATATATATATATATATATATACGTATATGTATGTGATGTATGTATCATGTATGCATGCATAAGTGTGTGTAATACTAATACTTTATTATTAGACCCAGATTTTTTTATTCTACTTTTTTATAATTAAAAATTTTATTATTTATACTTAATTTATATCAATTCGATATTAAGATCATACAACATGTCTTATATGTTAATCTATTAAATTAGTTCTTTAACTTTAACAACCTAATAAGTTCAACTAAACCAAGTAAATATTATTGTTTTTTTTCAAAATGATGTAATTTTGTGTGTGTGTGTGTGTATATATATAATATACATTATTAGTAGACCTAAATTTTTTTATGATAAAAAGAAAATCAAAATTTATTTTATTTTTATAATTTGTTTATGCTTTAAGACATGATTAATGAAATATTTTTATACTTCAATTGAATTTTAGTGAAGAAAATCTCTGATATTTGAACTATCTCAGTACTGTTTTCTCCATCCCAAAAATCTCTGAATCTCTATCCCGAACCGTTCCGAATTTTAGGGGAAAATGGGATGAAGATTTTAGTTCTTTGGAAGAATACTGAATTTAATAAAAAAAAGAGTCTTCGAAATTTGGAACGGGACTAGAGATTTGCAAATCTCTGAACCGAATAGAACCATGCACATCCAAAATGTTAACGACTTGATAAAGAATCCTAATTTTGAGGAGCCCAACAGTAATAGCCAACAAAAGCCCAGCTTGGGACCAAATTAAGCCCAAACTCATACGCATTCGCAGACTACGAGTCGTTTGAAAGAGGTGGTGGATGGAGGCTTAAATACAGTGGAAGACTTTAGGGTTTATGAGTCTGAAGCATTGAAGTTAAAGTGATTAAATTAGAGCATACACATGGGAATCATTTATTAGGATTAGAGGGTATCTCTTAACATAAAATCACTTCTCCACCTTAAACACTTGTTGTAATCAAATTACTTCACTTCCCTCATAAAAGCACATGGACTAACCTTTTTTAAATCTTATAATAAAACTACTTCACACACATATTTATACATGATAAAATGCACATGGATTTGTTTTGGTGGAATACTCTATATAGTTTGTTTGTACATTGACTTTCCACTATGGTTGGAAAAAAAATTACTAAAGGAACCACCTTAATTAATTCAAACTCGTTTCGAGGCCTCTTCAAATCTAATTTTCTTCTATCTTGAAATTAAATCTCTCTACAAGGGGTTGTGATTTTAATATCTGTATTATATAGCATCTATACGTATCCTTATCATCTTCTAATTTTTTGGGCCAAAACAGGAAAAAAAAATTATAGTGAATATCAAGGTGTGAAAAAAGACACACTTATGTATTTATTTTTTTTCAAAAAAAAGGTGAAAAAAGAAAGTTTAGGAGGGTAGCTTTTGGCCTCATCTTCTCCAAGACTTAATGAACCTTAAAGCAGGAGGCACGCTAGCTAACATCACTTGCAAAATAATCATGGCCTGCTTTCTTACCTTTCTTCACAACCATACTAATGCTTTATGTTTTTTCTCTAACATATTGCTAAGCTATATCTATAACGACCACTTGAAACTAGTTGAAATAATTGGATAGTTAGCTTATAAACTTGGAAATTCAAGTTGGACTATTATGGTAATAATGAAAAAGACCAAATGCATAACTTTTTGGAAGGCCATTGCTTTTATGCCCCTCTTATTATTCAAGTAAAAAATTTTAGATGATGCATATCTGTATATATGCTGGCTATATTGCTTCTAAGGTAAGACCATGGAGCTCTAGCCATATATATAGCACATATGGCAGCTTGCAGCAGCCCATTTTTCCTAATTTATAGTCAATAATGCTGCTACAATGGTAGACTTTTGAGAGGGCTCGGATTCAACAATTATAGCTAGATTTGAAGCAGTATGAGGATGAGGTGGTTATCATGGTGGATGCTAGTGATAGTATTGGTGGTGGCAGTTGGTGTTAGAGGAGGAGATGTAACATATGATGGAAGATCGCTCATCATTGATGGCCAGCGGAAACTTCTCTTTTCCGGTTCCATACATTATCCTCGTAGCATTCCTCAGGTACGTAGTTACGTTATTAACTTACGGGAGTCCAACTTTAATTTACTTTTATTTAGTGTTCGCGTCAAATTTAGTATCTATCACTAGAGTATAAGCATATGTTGTTTTTTTTGTGTTCATGATAAGAGGGTAAACATTTTTTTGGTGTCGGTCTGATTCAACTGGCATCCATCATTTTCTAACTGTCTTATGTGTTCTAAATGATCAATTGCAGTGAAGTTGTGATTATTTTTAAAGTAAGAGAGTTCAATCACTTGTAAATCTATATATATCCTGATGTAATAACCAAAGGAGAAAAAAATAAAACACTACATATCATGCATTTGGCTCATCTGGGTTATGATTGAACCTGTAAATATATATGTTTCTCAATTATAAATTAGATCAGAGGGGGAAAAAGTTCTGAGAATGAAGAGCTCAAATGGATGTGTCATGCAATTCTCGTTTAGAGCCGAGGTAGGTAAAGCAGGCAATGGTAGGTGAAAAGTGATCCAAAGAGGCTGCCCTTTAATTGTACCAGAAAGCAGTCGGAGTATACGCATCATATATACTATATATACTTCATTCCTCACTCATTTCTTCTTTTCAATAACCTCCCTTTAATTCTCTCTTCCATGCCAACTGCTTCTCTTTGTTAAGGTCATTAAAGTGTAGTTGAGGAATAGAATCATGACTGAATCATGAAACTAATTCACAAAAGTAGATGCATTGATTAACGTCAGTTATGGTAATTTGTATGTTTGTGTTACATATGGGGAGATGACATATGCAATAGTAACAGCCGCAACCGTAAAGTTGGTAAGCTTTTTAGGGCTTGTTTCAACTTTTTCTTGCGTTTGTTGCCGCTCAATGATTGTGAACATGATAACACAAAGAAACTGTATGGACTGTGAACCCAACATATATTGCGGTCACCTAATCTTTTTTCAACCTAATTTTCTCACAGTGTCGATGGAACTATGTTTTAAGGCCCATCAATACTCAATCTACATATCTAATACTTATTTCGTCTTATAAAGATAATCTATTTTTTTTTATATTTGTCCTAATATACAGATTTGTTTACTTGTTAATATTAGTAGTTATGTCACATTTTATTATATTGTCTCTATTTAAATGTATAATAAATTGTGTTGTTAATTATTATTGAATAGTTATAAGGATATTTTTGAAAATCTCCAATAAATTAATAATTCAACTAATTTTTTTAGTCCGTATGAAAAAAAATATTGTAACCTATCTTTGTGGGACAGAGGGAGTAGTTTATTGAAAAAGAATTGCAATCAATCTGCATATTAATTTCTAAGAGTAGAAGTTGGAAATTTAATTAGTTGTGTTGATTATAGCTTATTAGTGAAAAGGAATATTGGTGGTGTAGATGTGGCCACATTTGATAGGCAAAGCCAAGGAAGGAGGAGTAGACGTGATACAAACTTACGTGTTTTGAAACCTGCATGAGCCTAAACCAGGACAGGTAGTTCCCATCCATAATTAGTTATGTATGCCAATCGAGTCCCAACATTATCTCTAAGCAGCTACTACTTGTGCAGTATAATTTCAATGGAAGATATAACTTGGTCAAATTCATCAAGGAGGTTCAAGCTCAGGGACTCTATGTCTGCCTTAGAATTGGACCTTTCATCGAAAGTGAATGGACTTACGGGTACCCCTGTTTTTTGTTTAATGCCTTCACTTTTAGTATCATTTCCAGCTTTTTACTAAACCATATCCAGAACAACAGTACAATAAAAAAAAAATCCCCGGTGCCAATTCTATGAGAAAGGATGATTATCATTGATCATTTTTTAAGAGAGTGCTAATTTTCTATATTATGCACATGACACTGCAGGGGTTTTCCATTTTGGCTTCACGATGTCCCTGGCATTGTTTATAGATCAGATAATGAACCCTTTAAGGTGCACAATAATTTTTGGAACAGGGATTGTTATTCTGTATTCTGGTTTAATTATGAAGTTTAAAGATCCAACAGTTCTGAGCATTTGATGCATTTTTTTTGCCGTAGTTTTATATGAAAAATTTCACCACTAAAATGGTGGACTTGATGAAGTCCGAGGGTCTATATGCTTCACAAGGAGGTCCGATCATATTATCACAGGTGCCAAAACCAATTCTGTTCTTGATTGAGAATTCTTGATTTTGTTCTTGATTGTTACTGAATTTGATAAATAAATCTAAGGACAAATGTTGTAATTAATAATGTAGATTGAGAATGAATACCAAAACATTGAAGCTTCATTCCACGAGAAGGGGCCTCCATATGTCCTGTGGGCAGCAAAAATGGCAGTCGATCTTCAGACAGGTGTGCCATGGATTATGTGCAAGCAATCAGACGCTCCTGATCCTGTGGTAATTGTTTTTCTTTTTTTAAATTTTTTTTTCAGCATAATTATGTCTAATTTTCATTTTGTTGTTCATAGAAAGGAATACATGAAGATGATATATATAATTCCTGTGTTGCAGATAAATACATGCAATGGAATGAGATGTGGAGAAACTTTTTCAGGGCCTAATTCACCAACAAAGCCATCACTCTGGACAGAGAATTGGACATCATTGTAAGTTGTTGTTTCTGCAGAGGATGCAATAAAAATTATAAAATTGAGTGAATGTTAAAACAGTATCATTATGTTTTTTTATTCTAATACATCAATTATTTAAAGCTATCAAGTCTATGGTGGAGAACCTTACTTACGATCTGCTGAAGACATTGCCTTCCACACTACCCTTTTCATCGCCAAGAATGGAAGCTACGTAAATTATTACATGGTATTCATAAATTCTTGCATTCAACACAACTGTATAGTTCAAGTGTGACAGAGTATTAATTTACTGTTCTAACATATATAGTACCATGGAGGAACAAATTTCGGAAGAACAGCAGCATATTACATGATTGCCAGTTATTACGATCAAGCTCCTCTTGATGAATATGGTGAGTGCTAGTTGTCCTTCCACATTTATTTGTAGAGTTGATGTCACGACCCAGAATCGAGCCATAACCAGTGTACAGGTCAAACCGGAAAGGTTATTGCAGATGATAATGTGAATGTTTATACGACTCTCGCAGGTATGGTTAGGCAACCCAAATGGGGGCATCTTAAGGAGATGCATGCCGCAATCAAGTCCTGCTCCACAACTATCCTCCAAGGAGTCCAAACCGTTCTCCCTTTGGGACAATTACAGCAAGTAATGATCAATGTTGTCTACATCCTCGCATATATTCTTGCAACACAATTCATAACAGTCCGTTTGTTTAATTTCAGGCCTATGTTTTCAAAGACGATACAAGAGAAGGAGGATGCGCTGCATTTCTAGTGAACAATGATCTGACAAATAATGTAACTGTTGAATTTAAGAACAAAACTTTTGAGCTACTACCAAAATCAATTAGTATTCTACCCGATTGCCAGAACATAGTCTTCAATACTGCCAAGGTACATAGATCATAACATCAATTATGACTCATGTTTTCGGGATTAGAGTATTAACGATCTGTTAATTTATGGTGAATATCATGGCTGCAGGTAAATGCAGGATACAACAAGAGAGTAATAACATCAACTCAGGGGTTTGATGGTGCTGATGGATGGGAACAATACATAGATGTTATTCCAAGCTTCTTAGATACTTCAGTTAAAGCAGATACATTGTTGGAGCAGATGGGCACCACCAAAGACAAATCAGATTATCTTTGGTACACTTTTAGGTACATTTCCTATATATTCTCCCATGACAGCTTTGCGCGTTTGTCAAATACATTTAATTTTTTGAAGAAACGGTGGAATTAATTATTGATTTAGAACAGCTTTCAAAACAATTCAAATTGCACTGAACCGGTGCTTCATGTTGAGTCTCTAGCACATGCTGCATATGCTTTTGTTAACAGCCGTTATGCAGGTATGACTAATTATTTCATTCATTAAGAGCTTAATTTTTGGTAACTTTGAATGCGGAATTTGTCATGATAATTTGTTTTGCAGGCTCTGCTCATGGAGTTTTCAAAAACGGTTCGTTTAAATTGGAAGTACCACTTACATTGGACGCTGAAACAGTTAACAATATTTCCATACTCAGTGTTATGGTTGGATTACAGGCAAGTTCTGTTAAATTTAATTCTGTTTCTTTGATTATACCAATCGTGAAAAATGTGAAGGTGTAAGTCCTGAAATTTCGAAGTGTTTTTGTTTTCAATGAAGGATTCAGGAGCTTATCTTGAGAAGAAGTATGCAGGCTTGAGTAGAGTGGAAGTTCAATGCAGCAAAGAAGAAATTTATAATCTTAGCAACAATTATAAATGGGGATATAGGGTGAGTTCCTAACATAAAAGATTACATCTTGGCAAGGATTAGATATGAAAAAGTACAATTAACGTTCGATTATTTACTGGTCATTGCAGGTGGGGTTAGTGGGAGAGAAGTTAAAGATACACAGCATAAAATACATGCAAAAAGTGGAGTGGAAAAAGCTTCAAGTCAATGCCATTCAACCACTTACATGGTTTAAGGTTATACCAATTACTTGTTCATTTATTTTCTGAAAACAAATTAAAACAGAGAAAAACTGTTGAATAACAAAGATATCTGTGTTATGTTGTGGCAGACTGAATTTGAAACACCAACAGGGAAGGAAGCAGTGGCATTGAATTTAAGCAAAATGGGGAAAGGACTAGCATGGGTGAATGGACATGGCATTGGTCGCTATTGGGTTTCATATTTAACCCCTAAAGGACATCCTTCTCAGTCACTGTAAGTATTACCGTATCTTTTTCTTTTTTCTTACGAGATTTCTAGGTCTCATGTCCGTTTTATTGTAAGTGTGGCATCATTAACTAGATTTATTACTGTATAATGGTGCAAAAATATGTTGGTGATCTTCTTTCGCTGTTTTTGTGTCGGTCTAAAAAGGTACCATATTCCACGGGCATTCTTGAAAAGAAGTAAGAATGTGTTGGTGATTCTGGAAGAAGAAGCAGATAGGAATCCTCTTTCTATTTCATTGCACACCATTTCCACTACCACCTCTAGTGTCAGAGAACATAATATTATTTCTAGTTACTATAACACCGTGTAAGTGTATTGTATCCATTCATCATTCTTACTTCAATATGACTTCACTTCTTTTGCTATACTGATTCATTATATTTTCAATTGAAAATTTGTTTACTTTTCAATTTAACATATCGAAAAAAATAATGAGATGAAGCGTGCGAGAGGAATTGTGTTTTGAGTAAAAGATCAGAGTCAGAAATCAGAGTGCGAGAGGGATTGTTGAAAGTGAGACTATTTAAGGTTGGAGAAGTGGTAATAAACAAACACGGCTGATTTGGAGAAGGATCCAAAACGCACCGATACAAAAGCTGGATCATGGCTGTCACATAACTGATAGCCTCCAAGGAAATGTAAATGAGTAGATGCCTCTGCCGTCGATGCAACGACACGTGTACAGACAAGACATCCTTAGTAACATGTTCTAAGCTCCAACTAGATCTGCAAAGAAATCATGCAATCTGATGTAAGATCTTATGTAGTAGTATTTTCTTTATTACTAAAAGCAAAGATTTGTGGGAATGGTCCGATTATGGGACCAAACAACTAATACCTTAAATCGAGATATGTCGGGACCATGTTTCCGCGTCCTTAATAGTATTATATTTCTCTTTCTCACGTTCTTGTTGCTCATCCTAATTAATTATGATCTCACTGCTGGCGTTGGAATTGATCAGGAATAAAAAATGCCTTTTCTTAAAAGATTTATTAGCGTCAAACTCGAATCACAGAAACTAGAAATTTATATAACTTGGGAATGCATTTTTCGGTGGAACTAGATGACCTAACCTTTGAAAATAAGGGAATATATATAGTTTAGTTGTCAACTTTGAATTACCAAGAGCAGAAGATGGGAAGTGACATCCAAGAGTTGAAGGATACAGAAGATTGTTACATAAGTTCTTCTCATCCCTTAACGGCAAAGGCAAGAATTGGACCAAACTGCTGCAAGATTACAACGTATCAAGTTAATACTTTCATCTTTTGGCGTTGGAGACATTCTATTGCTATTAAACTCTAGGTCTTTCGATGCAAACACATCTAATATCATAGTCGACAACAATTGATTTATTCCAAAGAAACTTGCACTGAAAAAGAACTCTATTTCGGAGACATGGACACCTTGCGTTCTGCACTCAAATAGGATTTTATTGCAGTTTCTGTTAGCTTAATCGCTTGTAATTAAGCTTCATGATGTTCAGCTGTAAGCAAACTAACTTCATCTAAAAATATATAGTCACTGTCTTATAGTAACTAGGAATAGAGAAATAGTGAAAAGGAGCGGGTCCTAAGGGAGACGACAATTCTTGCTACTTGCCTCTGCTTCAACAAGTGTAAGCAACAGTCTTAAAAGCAGGTAGATCCATCCAAGTATCTGATGATACATCCCTGTGTCCATGAACAAAAACCCTACCAAGGAAACAACAGATACATGTGCCCATCTATATATGGGTTGGCACCTCTCTTGCACAGAAACATACATATTGAAGGGTTTTTCATTTTGGAAACGTTTCCGAACCTTGTGAAACGCCAAAAAAATTGCTCGTGTCCGTTTCCTAAATAATCAAAAAATTTGGAAACATTTTGGATGTGGAAATACGTTTCCATTGAGACTATAAAACAACTAAAAGTCCATGTTTCTAACTTTCTCCACGTTTCCTAAATAAGTTAACCCTAATTTCCTCCACGTTTACTTCTAACTAATATGTGCAACATAAAAAAACCTAACAACTAAAAGTCCCACAAAACCACAACTTTTTTATTATTTTTCTCTCTTTTATTGATACTATTGTATCTTTAGAAAAGAAAAAAGAATCGAATCTTCATTAATCATCAAGATTCAGATAATTATTTTTTATATGCTATCTATTGAATACTTGAATTGAATCAAATAAATATAAATGCTAACTTTGTCTTAATACAAACAAATTTTCAGTTTGATTGAATTATAAATTTTATGTATTTAATACAAACAAACTTTTAAATTATAAATTTTTTAAATATATTTTTATATTTTTAATATTTATAAAGAGATCTATATATTTTTATTATTTATATGTTTCTTTCACATTTTTATTTCTTATATTTTTTAAAATTAATGTTTCCCGTTACCGTTTTCCGCTTTCGTTTCCGTGCTACATAGGTTGGCACCATTTGTCTATTTATTATTGCTAACCTCAACAGCCCCACCTTTTTTTCCCTCTATCCCCTCTTTCTCTACAAATAGATTAACTATTTCTTTTTACAAATATAATTTTTTAGATTAATTTTGTTGAAAATCGAAATTTCAACTGAAAATTATATAAAAATTATTTTTTATTGTTACAAAAATATATACCTAAATAAAGATTAGCATTTAGTCGTTTGTACTAAAATCGTCTCAGTATTAGGAGGTATTAAAGCCGAGAATTCAATTCTTAGCAAAAACGAATAAAACGATTTATAAAAAAAGATTAGCATTTACCATAAGTTTAGACACAAAATAAAAAAAGAAGAAGCATTCAGCATATGTACGTATTTTCATTGTAAAAATATATGATGTGTAACTGTAACTACTTATTTCCGCATCTAAATCCAGATTTCATGTAAAAAAACTGCATTAACAGGATTCAACCTGTCTATACGTATCTTACTTACGTCACATGTCACATGTTCACACTCTCTTGCTGCTGCTACTAATATAAACACATAGAGAGACTCAGAGCTCTCCAGCTCCCCTCTCTGCTAAGCAAAAATGAAGCATAGACCCAATTCAATACTACCCTTCACCTCATTTTTATTTCTCTTCTTCTTCAAGTCATGCTTGGCAGGCAATGTGACATATGACAGTAGGTCTCTTATCATTAATGGTGAAAGAAAGCTTCTCATTTCAGCTGCCATTCATTACCCTCGTAGTGTCCCTGGGGTTCGTACTTCTTTTCTTCTTTTAAATCAATTTATTTACTTTCTAGCTTCTTATTTTGATAGAAAGCACAAGTCTTTACAATTACACCGTAAAGTTTGGATTTTTATGTTGTTTGATTAGCATTATGGTTTTGTCTGTACAAACATTTCACAATTTCTGTACTTGTATGAGTATTAGCTTTTCTTCATTCATTTTGTTATTCATAGTGGGATAAGATGTTTTCAAAAGAAAATCCCAACTGGGTCTTAAAAATTTGGTGAAAAAGAACTACTCTTTTTCAAGTTATTATCTTTAGATAACATTAAATTCTCCTACTTTTGCTTTGAATTTCAGTGATTAGATCGGTAGAGCTTAGTTCTTAATTCATTAGTTCTTTTATAATCTGCATTTGGGATATTGTACATCTCGGTAAGGAAATGGATTGCTATTTTTGGAGATTGCTTACTGCAACTATTGGACTTCGAATTTCGTATTAATGTGAAATGTGGTGTGTCTCAGATGTGGCCGGGACTAGTGCAGACCGCGAAAGAAGGAGGAGTGGATACAATCGAAACATATGTATTCTGGAACGGTCATGAACCCAGTCCCAACAATGTGAGCTCAATCGACAATTTATATCAGTGTGTCGATATAAGAAAGAAGCTGCCTTTTACATTGACGTCTCCTTTATGTTTGCTCTGTTTTGATGAAAATTGTAGTATTATTTTGAGGGACGGTATGATCTGGTCAAGTTTGCAAACATTGTTCAACAAGCTGGGATGTATTTAATTCTGCGCATTGGCCCATTTATTGCAGCTGAGTGGAATTTCGGGTAAGCTTTTAGTTTCTATTGATTTGAACTAGGCATTTCCTTTCTTCAAAAGCAGATGTAGTTTACTTGTAAAAGAATGTGTTTCCTTTTATTTCAGCATCATAAAAACCATTTTATATTTTTCTATTTTTCTTAGTTTCTTACTTATTAAATGTGCTCGCCTAATTGTAGGGGTATACCTGTTTGGTTGCATTATGTTCCTGGAACTGTTTTCAGAACTGATAATGAAAACTTTAAGGTATGCCAACAGTAATATAGGTTTGACAGTTTCAGTGAGCTTTAAATTCCTCTCCTTGAAGCCTTGATTGTAGTTATGGAACAGTGCATGTAATGATTTTATTCTGAATTATTTTTACTTGTCGTGCCACAGTATTACATGAAGAAATTCACGACATACATAGTTGACCTCATGAAGCAAGAAAAACTCTTTGCATCTCAGGGAGGTCCCATCATCTTGGCTCAGGCAAGTCCATTGTAGTCTGCACAACTAAT
>CAODLS010981755.1:0-14792 GCA_948243855.1 Flueggea neowawraea | reverse complement strand
CTATTCTTGTATGACAAGGAAACCCTAATTAGGATGTAGCTTAATATGATTAGGAATAAATTTGGCTTTCTTCTTGTACTAAAGGAGAAAACCGAAACCTAGTGTGACTAGGAATGAATTCAGCTCTCTTTTTGCACAAAGGGGAAAACCGAATCCTAGTAGGGCAAGGAGAAGGGCAATTTCGGTTCAAATGTGCTGCCTATATAGGTCATCTCATGTGCCTATAAATAGACTTGCACCCCTTGCCATTTATTCATTCCATTGCCGAACTTATGTGCCACAATTCAAAGAGAGAAAATAATTTTGTGAGCTTGTGGATACCTGTAGCCACGTTCGCGGAAAGCAACGTGTTTCCACAAAGGTGATTCGGGTTCTTGGTGCTAAGAGATACACCAACGTTTCATACAACCGATCAATCGAGCCTTGGTGAAAGATAAATCATCCAACCCTAATTATATATGTTGATATGCATGGGTCCTTGGGGGAATTCAAGGCATTAAATTTTTATTATATTCGCTGCCATGAATATATATGAATGTTATATTTGAGCTGCAAATTCCAACATATTACACACACATCACATCAGTTAAGCATGTAGATGGTGAATTACGCATGTAATGGATGAGTTAAGCTCGTAATTGGTTAATTATAAATGGATGTTGATGTGTTTCTCCCTACTTGAATCACATCTTGTTGCATTATGCACTTAATTTGTGATATAAGCACATAAAGATTCATATCAATTTTCATGTGCTCCCGGAAAGTTTTCTACTCACGTAAAGGCAGATCTTCACATGTAAAGGATAGATGTGTTCTTAACTACATTGATTTTTGAATCCATTAAGTACTTAAGTAGAGGAAGAAGGCACTTAAAGCTAAAAAAGGTGTAATCTTGAAAGAATGGACTTAATCACGTAAGCTGGAAACTTAAGCGTGTAACTTAGAAGTAAACAAAGTCTGTAAGACTGTTATGACACTTCTCGGAATTTGAATTTTGATTATTCATGATTCGCTAACATAAGAGAATATTCAATGAGCAATCTTGGAAATTTGTCAAGTACTTAAGGAGAAAAGTGAACTAATTAAGTTATGTAACTCTTGATGCCCATAATTTCCTTTTGATGCCCATAATTTCCTTAGGCACTTAAAAAGGAAGTTACGCACTTAAGAAAATTTCTGAGAAGATGCAAATATTTACAAGGTGAAGATTAATCACGTAAGGCTGTCATTAAGTACGTAGAGAAGAAGCATAGAAGATCTGGGAATATTGATGTTTAGAGTGAAGCACACAAAAAGGTAAGCTAAGCATATAAAGTTTGATGGTTGGAGAAATTAAGCAAGTAAGTTTGTGTTACGCATATAAGTGTTGATGACGTCGATTTGAGCAAAATTTTCTTTTATCTCACAACGGCTATATTCTTGACTCCAACGGTGACAAACTTCAGAAGGCTATAAAAGGATGTCTCCAACATAAGAAGAAACTAGAGAAACTTTGCATACACTTTGCCATTCTCATTGATTCTCTCATTCTTTACTTTACTCCCAATCTTAATATTCTTATTTGAAAATACTTTTTGGTTAGGTTGGGCTTAAATCTGTGTTTGGAAACACAAGTTAAACAATCAAAGTGTTTGATTGAGGATTAGATCGGTTTTCTTGTTGAGCATTAGAAAAACAAGTGTGATAGGTTTTCCTTGTTTTGTTTCCTTGGAAAAACAAGATGTTATAGGTTTCCTATTTTGATTCCTGCAAAAACTAGAGGTGTAAATGATTTTCTTGTTGAGACTACAAAAACAAGAGGTGTAAACGGTTTCCCTTCACTCGAAAGAGAGGAGTTAGTGGATTGAAATTCTCAAGGGGTGCTCGAGGAGTGGACATAGGTCAAGAATGACCGAACCACTATAAATGCGGATTTGTTTTCTCTTCTGTCAACTTTATTGCTTTAATTTACAATCATATTATATTGTGTGTGAATTGGATCTTTGGTTTTACATTGCTTTCGCACTTCATTTTACATTGCTTCTGCACTTGGTTTTTTGTTCAAAAGGAATTTTATTGTTTGTTTTGATTTGTAAAAAAATTTCAACAAACTCTTAAACTTATTAAAACTCCAATTCACACACCCCCACTTGGAGTGCCAACTTGGGTGCCCCTCCCTTCCGACAGACACACACACACGCACACATACATACACATATACATACATACATACACACGTATTTATATATATATATATATATATATATAAATGAGAATACAAATGAAATTTTTACGTGTCTATTCATTAATATACAAATAAACCTGTCCGCGAGCTTTTCGAGCTGAGTTTTTAAGCGTTTAAGTTCGACTCATTTATTTATTTAAACTTAAAATCTTGTTCAAGCTCACGAACTAGCTGAATGCTGAGTAGCTGGCAAGCAGCTGACTCATTTACAACCCTAATCTCCAATAAAAAATAATTGATGTGAAAAAATACCTTCTAAATTTTTAAATATTGATTGGTGGGCGGAACATGCATTGAATAGCCCAATTAATTAATGCTTGATAATCACTAATTACCCATACATGACAACTTATTTAAAGTCATTATTAAATTTCATTCAATAAGCTCATTTAGTAAATACTCATACCGTAAGTCTTCGTCTCTTTCTCTCTCTCCTTTGTGTATGTCCTTTCTGGTTGACAAATGAACGTTTGAGGAAAATGAACAGCTTCAACTTGTCCGTCGTTAAATAGAAAGAAGTGTGGAAGAGAGCGTTCTTAGGCAAGTTAATATTAAAAGTATCATCTCCAACTAGGGCTAAAGACTTGCAACATATATAGTTGACTTACAAAGGTAATACCAAGGAGTAGAATAGTTCGGAGGAATATCAACGTCAAAAAAAGGCAGTATGAGCAATCCGTCTGGTGACGAGTCCGGTGAGAACAAACCACCGAATTCCGGCGGAAACTATTTTATCAGAAAGCTCGCAGTCAGTATTGCAGTTTTTTTCCTTGCAATTTCGGGTTCTTTCTTTCCTTTATACAAGCCCAGCCCTACTACGTTTTCTTGGTCTTCACTTCCGATGATTAGAGAAAGTTATCCGGTGAGTTACCAATTATGTATAGTTTATATATCTCTTCTTTAAGTTTCTTCTTCTTCTTCTTCTTCTTCTTCTATTGATGGTTTTGTTTTTTCTTTAAGTTTTCGTCTTTTTCTTTATGGTTTTTGGTGCCATTGATACGTTACAATTAGTAGTGGTATCTGTATTTGCAGTGCCTTTCCGTATCATGCTATTAGAGATATACTCATGGTGGTGTGTAATTGGTTGAATGTATTAGAGATATAGATTAACTAGGTGATAAATACTTATCATAATCTAATATTATCCTTAGCAGAATGGTTGCCAACAAGAAGTTGATTACCACAACATCGAAGCAAAATGTTAAAAAAAAAGACCAGTTTTTTTTTTTTAAATTATTAGAATGGTTCTCTAGTTCAGATGGGAATTACGATTTTTCATTTTTTTTATTGATATTTATTCTATATTTACCTGGTCAATCATTTTTTTTTTGCATATTTCTGTTTAATTTAATAAAAATATAAAAGTAGCCAAATGATTTGAATTTTCTTCTAAAAAAACTATAAACATGTCGCCATATCATTGTCAGTCTAACGAATAGTATAATTATTCCGAAACAATTAGTATATAAATATGTCTATTGGTAGTTAGCTAGTAATATAATATGAGTATTTTAATAAGTCTGTTTGAAACAATAATGATCAAATCAACATATTTGTGTGCACGTGAATGGAACGTTCATAAATAACAGTAGTTTTAGTTTTGTAATTGATTTATACATTTTTTGTGAAAATTAAACTAACATGTTAATGTTAATATTATAGTAATCGTTTGTTAATTTTTACTGAAAACATTATTAGTTTCTAATTTTAAAAATTTTCAACTAAAATTGGTTTATTAAAATTTCTAATCATAATTTTTATTCCTAATTCTACAATTTTAGCACAATCTTTGAAACAGTAAAAAAACGACTTTCAATTTAATTGAAAATTTACCATCCATTATAAGATCTTTATAATTTGTAATATGGCTCTTCTGGAATTAATTTCTAGTTTGATCCTAATTTATTTGTTTTCCATCTTCAGGGAAAATTCGACGTAGAATTGGGGAGAGTTTTGAAGAATGCATCCATGGCAGACAAAACAGTAATCTTAACGACAGTGAATCAAGCGTGGCACAACCTCATGCAATAGTGGACGTCTTTTCCGAGAGTTTCAAAATTGGAAACGGCACTGCAAGACTTCTTAATCACTTGGTAATTGTATGTATGGACCATAAGGCTTATAATCTATGCTTATCTGTACATCCCCATTGTTATGCCCTCGAAACTCCTGGCCTTAATTTTTCAAATGACGCATTTTTTAAGACTTGGAGTTACTTAGAGATGATGTGGAAAAGAATTTATTTCTTGAGCACTGTTCTTCAGATGGGTTACAATTTTGTGTTTACGGTGAGTATCCCTCTTTTTTCCTCACTTAGTAGCATTTGTCAAATTTATCGTGATAAGAATGTCTAAAATATATTTAGAATACTATACTGATATGAAATGAAATGATTTAAAAGTGGTTGAGATGTATCTCGAAAATCATTACAAAATTAGGAAAATTACATAAATAAACATGATAATTTTTATATTAATGTAAATATAATAAATTAATTTTGAAAAAAGATTACATTAGATTGTATTAAAAATTAGATAGCTTTATATTTTCTTAGAGTTTATTCGGTACTATCATCATTTAGCATGCATTCAGCATATAATATTTACTATTAAAAAAACCTGGTATCTCTCTCTATATGTGCTTCCTAAAAATATTTATTTGTTATTGGTATGTTAGTTTTATGCATTTGTTGTTTGTGTCATTCTTCATATATGACTAATTCTAAAATGACTATTATTAAAGCTAGTCATGTAACTTTCGTAGAGTCTGCTTGATATGAAAATTATGGTTGTCGAAAATATGGCTGCATAAGTGTTTATTATTTTTTCGATTATACTTTAAACATATTGTTACTATGCAAATGACATCTAACATTTTCTTGTTCCGTCTCAATCAGGATGCTGATATTGTATGGTTTCAAAATCCATTTCCACGATTCTATCCTGATGGAGCTTTCAGATAGCCTGTGACAGACAGAAAGAACAGACCAAATGGAGGATCCAACTATGTATAGTCAAATAATAGAACAATTCAATTTTACAAGTTCTGGTATTCCTCTGGAGCAGCTCATCCACGACTTCATGATCAAGATGTTCTAAACCTGATTAAAAATTATCCATTCATCGATCGAAGACTGAAAATGAAGTTTCTTGATACCAAGTACTTCGGAGGATTTTGTGAGCCCAGCAAAGATTTTAATGTGGTTTGCACAATGCATGCAAATTGTTGCTTAGGCATGCAAAAGAAGAATCATGATCTTAGGCTTGTGATTGAAGATTGGAAATCTTTTATGGCTCTTAATCAAAGTACCAGGGCTTTGTCATCTCCCACTTGGAGAGCTCCACAAAATTGCAAACACAATTTTTGACCTTGTGAATTGTAAATTATCATTTTGCTTGTCACAAATATCTAGGGCTGCAAATGAATCGAGCAGCTCGTGAGCGGCTCAACATTCAGCTAGATAAAAGCTCATCCATGACTCAGTTCATTAATAAACGATATGAGCTTGAACACTCAAAAGTTTGGCTCGAAAGACTCACGAACATGTTCGTTTGTGTGTTGATAAACATAATTTTGAATGAGTTAATTTGTAGGCTCGTTTATATATATGTATTTATGTATGTTTATATGCATGTATGTATGTATATTTATATACGTATTAAACAAATTTATGAAAAATATGCTTATGTTTGGAATAGTCTTTAATATTTGGGCCACATCAAGTTTGCACTAATAAATCATGCCTATACAAGTATAAGCATGGTCGTAAATGATCTAATATTAAATTGAACTTGTGGAATAAGTTGAAACTTCCAATAGTTATTGACTTGACTACATGATCAACATGAGTTTATCGAACTAACCTAAACCTGATTATATTCTTTTTACAGTTTTTTCCAAGTTTAAACGAGTAAATACTGTTTATAGTTTTATTTGGAACTTTGTCAAGTCGAGCTCGAAAAGCTTGTAAACAAGCTCGCGAGCTTTGTAATGAGCCGAGCTTGAATATGATTTTTGTCACGACCCGGGATTAAGTCATGACCGACATACGAGGCAAACCGAACCATAGGGCCAACATATCCCGCACAAGCCTTAGATATACAGAACATTTACTTAATTTTTGATTCCAAAATAATTATTAAACAATAATAAATAAAGATTCAGATTTTATTTAATAAATAATAAGTTTCAAAAGTAATAATGCATAATATTAAAACAAAGTTATAGTATCAAAATACGGAGAAAATGTTTATAAGCAACATCAGTTAAAACGAAACAATATCAAATACATAAACATAAACCCACAATCCCTCAGTGTGGAGCAATTAACATACATATAGATTTGCCCTAAAACAAAGGGTACCCACTGCTGAATGGACGTCTCCACTGAGAGCAAAAGTCGAGATAGTCTGAAATGTTAAATGGAGGGGTGAGTAAACTCAATGAGGGACAAACATTAGATCGCCTTAGGAACATCACATAAGCAGTTTTGAAAATGTTTTTAGAAAATAGCACATGCACGCATATAATCAAATACTAATAGTATACACGTATACATAAATAGTAGTTCAGAAATTAATTTCGAAAATGGTTCGCACAGATAGCAAACAACAGACAATCATACAAAATAATAATTTCAGATATATAACCGACAACACATACATACTAATATTATCTATGAAAATATATCTAGAAAACATTTCACAGACAAAGCAAACAACATATAGGCAGACATATCGTTTATCAGACAAATATCATACAAAGAATCATATATTTATCAGATAAGTATTATAATATAAAATCATATAAATATCATAATACAAATGTCATGAAATTAAATAATTACCACGTACACAGAGTTTAGAAATATATTCTGCTATCACTAATCATATGCTCATAACTCATTTCAATCAAAATAAATAAATATCCACAACCAATCACAAACCCATTCAATTTCATATTTATCTAATCAAGATCAACCAAAATCTAACCCAAATTCATCATCAATCCACTCAAAATTATCTCCAAAAATTCGAACATAATTAAAATCCAACAAAAAAATACACATTCAACACAACCAAACAAAACTCACACCATTCCAACACCCAATCTAACATTATCCATCAAAAACCATCTCAAATCCATCAAAAAAGCATAAAAAAGGAACCTAACCTCTAAACTCGTGCTACATTCAAACTAAAATAAACCCATTTGTTTTTTTATGAAAAGAAAGGTGAAAAAGAGAAGAATGAGAGATTGTTACCTTGATTGAACACAAAAAAAATTGAAGAAAAGCCAAAGAGAGAGAGAGAGAGTCAGGTCAGATTTTGAGAGAGGTTTGAGTGAGAAGATGGTGAATGAAGTGAAAAATAAGGACAGCTGATGGGTTTAAGGTGCCAAATTAAAAGGTGCAAAACTGTCACGACCCATAGTCGAGTTTGTGACCAGCGTACGAGGCGGACCGTCTGTGGAAGCCTGGCCCATCCCGCACAAGCCTCAGAGTACAAAATAATTATACAAATACAGTTTTATTAGCCATTTTAAAACCGTTTTACAGAATAAGTTTTAAAGATAATATTTTCAAATATTAACAATAACAAAATCATTAAATAAATAAATAAATATAAATTAAAACAAGTTAACCATTTCAAATTTAAAAATATAGGATCATAACCCACTACTCCACTTGTGGAGCATCTAACAGAATTGACTATCGAGCCTGAACAATAGAGCACTCGCTGCTGACAAACACCTCACTGAGTGTGGAAGATCAACAACCACTACAAAGTACCTGAAAAGTGAAGTATATAGAGAACAAAGAAAAGAAAAGAAAGGGGGTCAACCTAGTGAGGAAAAACACACTAGACCGCCTCAAATGTACCTCACAAAGACTGTTTTGAAAACCCTTTAAAAATACCACACACGAGTATACGTAGATACCATATAGTATATACACTACATACATAATATATTTTCTAAAATTCATTTTCCAAAAACGTTCGCATCCATATCATACAACATGCATTCAGACAATATATATATATATAAAAGTGGATTCATAGTACGAAACCAGTATCAATATCCATATAGTAGTGTGGACTTTGCCACCTGACTGCTCATTAAACCCGTATATCTTGCTGAATATACGGTCACCCCATTACCCCGGTAACTAGAGCATTGACAAATCATTGGTATACCAAAGGCTACGTAACCTATAGCCGGCTCTCCCCATATGCTGTGTGATACATACATAGTATTGCACAACTAATCATGCATTATATTTTCCTTTATTCCATTATTTACAAAATACTCTTGTATATATATACCAATAGATACTTTAGATTTTCCATAAAAAAATGTTGGTTATTAATAATCACATAATTCCGATTATTAATTAACCCAATAATTATTAGTTCGATTTCAGATTATAGCCAGACACATAAAAAACAACATACTAGGTCTGAAGACACATCCTATGTGTCTGAAGCTACTATCCACTCACTTGGATACCCAGTAAATAATTCAGTAGCGGTCCACCGGTGAAGGGCTGCTCGCATCGAGAGCTGAACAAAACTGAGAGCAAAGACAAAGACAACAGAGTCAAATGCCGTACTGTGGTCTTACTGAACATGAATGCAATGCATGCAGACTCAGACTCTCGAAGTCACTAAAAATCTCCCCCGGGCGAGAATCCATCACTCTCGCCCCAAAATACAGAATCTATGTAAAACTACAGTTTGGTCCCCGACCACTGTAAAATTACATTTTCGTCCCCGAGACTTGACAAATTTCAAAACAGTTATCAAAGTATCCTGGGATAATCGATTGGACATTTATAAGTAAGAATCCTCAAATTCCTCTCCGAACTCCCAAAATTACAAATCTAGAACTTGACTTTTTAAAATTACAAATCTATACTCCCAATTTTTAGAAATTACAAATCTAAAGTAAAATTTTCAGAAATTTACAAAACTATGTAAAGCCATAAGTTTATTCTAAAAAATACATAATTTTTTGATTCGACCGACAAATATCGAAACCAATCATATATCCTGATTCTAATCAATCCCCTGAACATAAATCCAACCTCAGATTCCACAAATAAACTCCAAATTGTCCTAAAAATCATCAAACCCGAACCTAACCCTAAGTCCACCAAAAACTCATCAAATCATTCGATTCAAAGCTTGAATCATGTTCATCTAAGTCCTATCTAACATGATCTAGCATCATCTAACATCCATTCATCAAGAATCATTCGAAAATTGAAACCTATTTCAAATTCGGCCAAATGACATTTTCATGAATCAATGCATGAAAATGAGTTAGAAATGAAGAAGGGATATTGATCTTACCTCAGATGATGTTAAGGAACGATGGGTGACCAATGAGAGAGAGATTCAGACCAGATTGAGAGAGATTTGGGTGAGAAATGAGAGAACATGATGAATGGGTCAGGGTTTGGGGGTTTTATCGACGAGCTGATCAAAACACACCGTTTCAGGGAAATAACAATGCAATGTACGCCATTCTCATGCTCAACGTACGTTATGGTCGTCAACAACGTGCGTCATACACCATCAACGTACATTGTGATGCATCTAGTAGCCACGAATCTGGAACAAACACAATACAACGTACGTCGTTCATGCCAATGTACGTTATCTTCCTTGCACCCAGATAACGTACGCCGTGCCTACTCAACGTACGTTGTGCTTCTTTTGTAGATAACGTACGTCTTGCTTGTCCCGACAACATGCGTTGTTCACTACTCTAGTCACATACTCGACATTTCATGCTTCCAGACGTGTTCTTAACTTCCAATCATAAACCCCTTCACTCCCAGGACTTAACGACACCCAAACTTTTATGGATAACACCCTTAAGCATTCTCAAACATCTTTCAAACACCCAAACATCACTTCAACCATTCGAGGTTGAAATTGGGACCGAACTGAGATCACTCGAAGTCGAATGACGTTCCATCAAAGACTTTGTCAGGATTTGGTCGGAATGCTATAGAGAATTGATCGGAACAGACATGGTATTACATACTTCCCCCTTCAAAAGAAATTTGTCCCCCAAATTTTCCAAAGATTCAGATTAGAAGGATTATAGAGGCATACAGAAAACTATCACCACTCTAGATTGAGGTCTAGCATCAATCACCAAAAATGAAGTCAAAATCTATGACTCTAACAGATCATCTATCGAGAAATCAACTATCACTCACTAACATCCTAGACTACTCATACTAGAATATGCAGAGAGACAGAGAGAATGCAAACTATGTAGTCTCAGAGATAGATCATCCAGAAGCATGCATAGATTGAGACAGATGATGCAGACTTATATCCTAACAGAATTAGACAAGCATGAATCCTCATGCACGTCTCAATAGAGTGAAGTCCCTTAAGAACTTCCATTGAGGCTCAGATGATACAAAGGTATAAAGAGTCAAAGGTTCATATTCCCAGAGTAAAGATTATATGTCCAATAGCACAAACATGGACATTGATCAAAGATAAGGCTCCAAAATTTCCAACAGATAGACAAACACACAGAGCAAAAGAAAGAGAGTCAGACGACTCCTAAAAAAGTCACCCAGGACCCGTGTTAAAATAAGCAATTGCAATTCAATCCTTTGGCAACCACAAAGAGCAACGGAACACAGCAAATTCAGATGTTACCGACTAAGATAGCCCGAGGTACCAGAAGAAATTGCTCTTCGGATATCTGGTACCAAAAGAAGCTGCTCTTCGGATATCCAACCGCTCCAGACTTACAGAACCATGCTCTTCACTATACCAGACACCGAACATTCTCACAATTAATGAAACTAGATGGCTCAAGGATTCATTGCCATACCTTTAGTGCTCCAAACATTCATACTCCAAACTCCTAAATCAAATTATTACATACACCATGGGTTCAAACCCCAAATCCTAACAGATCCAACTCCGATGCACCTTAAAGAAATATCGCTCTGCCGTTACCTTTATCATACAAGTCTCCCAATAGAGCCTTCAACGTTAGATGGGCATTGAGTCTTACTTCAATCACAACTCAATCCCAGAGATAGTACCTTTGACAAATACCGCCTTTGTCAAACCTTTGTCAAAGAACTGATTGCAATTGTTGGATTCTGACATACCAAATCAAAACCCAATTCATACTGAGGGCAATATCATATTCTTCCACACCTAACACCTTAAATCAATTGCCTCTCCTGCTCATTCCAACAATCATGCCACCCCAGAACTCTGGTTTAGCTAACTATAGCTACACAGAGGTGACAGAGCTTATAAAGGTTTCTAACAAAGAAACCACCACTTCAACATGTTCTAACAGAATGTGTAGATCTATAGAATGCAGTACACCAGAGTCAAACAACATACACACTGATATATACAGAAGTTCACCAAAGTTCAAAAGAATGTATTCCAACAGCATGCAGAAATACATAGAGGTTCAAAGGAATTTATACAGAATTATTCCAAGGCATACAAAAGTGAAAGATTCATATTCTCAAAGTCGAAGGATTATGTGTCAGAGAGCACAAACCCAGCCAATCATCAGAGATCAAACTGTAAAAGTCCCAATAGACAAAAAAAATGCATCGAACGAAAGAAAAATGAGCCAGACAACTTCTCACAAGGGTTTGTGGGTCAAAATATACTATTGAAAACCCAGCCCAACGACAACCACAGAGTGGAAAAAGGGAATATAACAAATTCAAAGGTTATTTATAGAAATAACATAAGGATCCAAAGCAATTACTCTTCTGATGCCCAAAACCCATAATCCCATCAGATTGTACTCGTAGGTCAAACGATACTTTCCTATCCAATTCTAGTCCAACTGTTCCTCAATTGTTCATACCCTTTCTCTTGCCTTTATACCTATTCGACTTATTTCGTCATCCCTTCCATGTTTATTTAATCCCAAATAACTGTTGACTTCATAAATAATTACATCAACAATTGTTTCACCATAAATTCTCCAACGTACTATATACAAATTACTCCCTACATTTGAACTCCCATCGCAAATTTCAATCTATTTCTCCAGCAAGGTCACCTAAATTTGAACTCCCATCGCAATTTCAATCTATTTGAAATCACAGGACACCAGAGAACATAACAAAATCATTTGTTACTAACAGAGAGATCATAAGTACCCTAAAGTGTATATCATCTATATCCAATTCTCGTAGCTCAAATCAAGTCAAACTCATAAGTTAATCCATACACTCACAATCGACTTCAAATCATATCCATACTTATAATCATTCAACCATGTAAGCCAATTATATATCGAGTCTCATTTAACTCCTCATGTCTTGTTCGTAAATTCCATATTGCCTTCATATTTACATTACTCACTATGAATCCTCATCGCAATTGTTTAACCTCAAACAAAATTTTTCCACTACCGAAACGATCATACCCATCACCATTCTCAGACTCGTCACCTTACTAATGATACTTACCTCTGAAATGAAAGAAACCGTCGATGAATTTGTCACTAATTACATATCACTTTTATCCTTAGGCTACTGTTACGAATACATTCAGTGTTAACCTCCATTATCATGTATCAATGCCAATTTTTTTTACCGTATACTAAATATCCTTAAAAGTCCATAAGATCAAAATACTGATCTCAATTTTTGTATACATTTATCGAATCGATTGACTTCCAAATAATAATTATTAAATTCCTCTCATATCAACAAATAAATTCATAGATGAATCTATTATTCAAGCTTGTAGCACTCCAAAATCTGTAGTACTCCAAACATCATCTTACTCAAATTAACATCAAGTAATACATATATCGTGAAATTTAAATCCTGATCTTAACAAATTTATCTTCCATACGCCACAAAAAATTGACTCATAATTTATGACCATTCATTATCAGACGAATCCGCTAATTCCTCAAACACATAATACTTTATAATATCATCAAGCTCCCAAGTGCTTGACAGTCTTTTCATGCTATTTTATTTCCTAGTATCAAACCTCAAATCAATCTTATTATTCATTCTAAACTACCAATGAATCAAATGCTTCATTTGCATTTTCCAAGTTCCCCAAAATACCATAATTTGAACGCAACAACAATTCCTTTATAACCGAACATCAACTCCCTTCCCCTCCGATCCTACTCTTAAATCTCGGAGGCTCGAGCTTCAAAGAACTTATCAAATGAGTACCATCATAACCTACGGTGCAATCGTCGGAACAACTTCTGCTGGCTGAACTCCAAGTACCTGACTAGGAGCAAGTCACTCAAGACGATCAAGGGTCTGAGTGAAACGGTAAAAAAAGATAGACTAAGCCATAAGCGATGGCTGAGATTGAGGTGTCGAAACTGCGACCTTTGGCCTAACATGCGAACCGTACCAATCCTCATCAGACTGATTGGCGACTTCAGCAAATCGCAGCCTAACGGCCTCTCAAGGTCTTCTATGACTTCGAGCCATATCTACAGAGGGCAGATAGACAGACAGAACAGATATGCAGATGTCAGAATGCAAACTATTGCCACAGTACCTAACAAAGTCCCCAGAAGGGCATACATAAGCAATTACATCAGAGACATATATAGAGGCAAATTAGACTGACTTGATCAAGGATACCTAAGCTCCACAACTGACCTAGACTTACGAAACTTCGCTCTGATACCACCTTTGGTATCAGAGTACACTACTACACAAGAGTTACAAAACCTATTGCTCTGATACCACATTTGGTATCATAGTACACAATTTCTCCAGCTTTACGAAACTTTTCTCTGATACCACCTTTGCCACGACCCATAGTTCGGCCCGTGACCGGCGTACGAGGCTGACCGTCTGTGGAAGCCGGCTCATCCCGCACAAGCCTTAGAGTACAGAACAATTATATAAATACAGTTTTATTAGCCATTTTAAAATTGTTATACAGAATAAGTTTTAAAGATAATATTTTCAAATATTGACAATAACAAAATTATTAAATAAATAAATACTTAAATATAATTTAAAACAAGTTAACCATTTCAAATTAAAAAATACAGGATTATAACCCACTACTTGGTATGTGGAGCATTTAACAGAGCTGATAATCGAGCCCGAACAACAGGACACTCGCTACTGACAAACACCTCACTGAGCATGGAAGATCAACAACCGCTACAAAGTACCTGAAAAGTGAAGTATAGAGAGAACAAAGAAAAGAAAAGAAAAGAAAGGGGGTCAACCTAGTGACGGAAAACACTCCAGACCACCTTATATGTGCCTCATAAAGACTGTAATATCCCGTACTTTCAAATTATGATCCCTATAGTTTTCGAATATGATATGGATGACTTTTGGGAATACCGGTGGATGGTGAAAGATGTTTACGATAAAATCATGTTAGGTTGGATGTTGTTAAGTGTTAAAAATGATCCGGGATGAGTTCGGTAACAAGAGAAGTCAAGAAAGGAGAAATAAGGCAGCCAACGCACGTAGACACAAGGATAACGCACGTAAAGGAACTCTAACGTACGTAAGTTTTAGACTAACGTACGTAAGGCA
>CAODLS010981707.1:0-11160 GCA_948243855.1 Flueggea neowawraea | reverse complement strand
GGATATTACTGGCTTTGGCTTGTCCTCGTGAAGAAGTTTTCACTTTTCACATTCCTAGAACGAACTATGTCGAAGTTCAATGAGAATTGGTGGGAAATATAATCAAGGTTTGTGTTCTGCTTTGTGGCGGACTAGCGGGGCCGACGATTTGTATGCACTGACTTTTTGTTGTTGTTGGATAATTAGAGAATTAGGGTATGATTTTATGGAGTGGAAACGTGTTTCCTATTAGGAAACGTTTCGAAATTTCTGGTTTATTGCGGAAACTTGCCCGAAATGTTTTTATTGAGTTTCCCATAGGTTTCGTTTCCGAAACGTTTTGGAAACGCCGAAACTCCAACTGAAGCACGTTTCCGTGCAACATAGTTTCAGACCCAAAATGCTTGTCATTTGCTCTGCAGTTCCGCCAGAAATTCTATGTTCGTGTGCGCAAACAGAGTCATTGATGCTGTATGATTTTATTTTACTTATCTTTTTCTGTTTTTTTTTTTCTACGTTAAGATAGGAACATCTGTAGATGGATGACTCTCCTAGAAGACAACATTGGGATGGAGGAGTAGATGAGGAGGATATTGGGGTTGAGAAAAGTAAACATTCTAGTAGAGATAGAGATAAGAAGCGTAGTAGTAGAGGGGATGAGAGGGATAGGGAACATAGAAGTAAAGACAGAGAGCGTTCTAAGATATCTGGTGATGATGTTTTGAAAGATTTGGACAGGGAACGCTATAGAGAGCGTAGCAAGGATAGAAGTAAAGATAGTAAAGTAAAGGATAAGGAGCATGATCTGGAGAAGTTGAGAGAAAAGGAACGTGAGAGGGACAAGGATAGGAAAGATCGAGCAAAAGAAAAGGATTGAGATAGGGAGAGGGAGAGTGAGAAGTCAAAGGAAAAAAGTAGGGAGAGAGAAAAAGAGTGGGAGAGGGTGAAGGAAAAGGAGAGGGAGAAGGATAGAGAAAAGCATAAGGATTGAGAGAAAGAGAAGGAACAGGACAGGGAAAAAGGAAGAGAGAAGACTAAGGAGAGGGAGAGGGATGCCGATAAAGACAAAGAGAGAACTAGAGAGCGGGACAAGGTGGGCAAGATACGCCATGGGGATGATCAATATGGTAGTAAAGATGATGCGGTTCCAATGGATGAAGATGATTGGGATGAGGTTACTAAAAAGCAAGGGAAAAATAGTATTCATGGTGAAGGAAAACAAGATGCGGAGGCCAAAACTGGAAGATCAGAAATAGCTTCATCAGAACTTGAGGACCGCATTCTGAAGGAAGTGAATCTCATTGAAAGTCTAGTCTTTTTTCTTTTTTGGATTATAACACTAGTCTAGTCTTTTTCTTTTTTGGATTATAACACTAGTCTTACTTACTGCATAAACTACATGAGATTATAAATTGCAGCAGTACTTCCCCAGATGTACTTGCAGCTTGTCCTAATCTTTGAATTATCCTTAATCGATAGAATGGCATTGATTAGGCTGGCATACTTTAGTAGGAAAATTGAATCAGTAAAATTTTGTAGGCACTAAAATGTAATTGTATTACTAGTGCAAAAACCTGACAAGTACGCTAATGCATGGACTGTATAGAATAATGGTAAGATAAATTTGATAAAAATAAGTGGGACATTTTGGTTATCAGTTAAAGTTTTTAACTTTGTACTGGTAGCTAAACAGAATCAGATTCTTAAAGTATCAAGGGATGAATAGTAACTGATTAACTGTTAAACTGTTGTTTCTGAATTAGTTTATTTAACAAACTAAATTGTCTTTTTCAATTCAATTCAAAAGTTTATGAAGAATCTAATTACTTATTCATGGTTATGCTTGGGCAAGTTAGATTTACTGCAATATGTTTATTTTTCTTAGGATGAAAGAAGAAAGGCTAAAGAATAAGTCAGAAGCTGATTCTGAGGTTTTAGCATGGGTTAATAAGAGTTGCAAGCTTGAGGAGAAAAGAAATGCTGAGAAGGAGAGAGCCAAGCACCTCTCTAAGATTTTTGAGGAGCAGGTTAGTTTATTTTTTGGAAGTCATTTTTTTGTAATTATTTAATATTTTTGTTTTGATTCATCTTTGTGATATTTATGACCAATAACTTTATCAGGACAATATCGTTCAAGGAGAAAGTGAGGACGAGGATGCCAACCAGCATACTACCAGTATGTTCAATTTCCTTTTTTTTTTTCATTTACAATATAGGTGTAAAAAAGTGTTGCAATGCTCCTTGGATTTATTTCTGCTTTGAATTTTTTATCATTCTTAATCAAGCAACAATGTCCCTGGGATTACTTTTTTCAATTACCCAAGCATGATTGCAAGAAGCCATTTGTTTATTTTCCCCTTTTTAACTGGCACAGAATCTGTTCATGTTTGCCTGTTTGGTGCTTCACCAAATGTAGTTTCTTAAGAGTGTGATCGTTAAGTATGAGCTTATAATATGTGGGATATCATTTTCTTTACTTTTCATTTTTGTTTAGTTCTTAATACAGTTTTGGTTTTGATTCTGAATTGTCAAGAGTTGTACTATTCAGTTTTGCAATCTTTTCTACTATTTGTGGCAAAGAATCTGGTTCATTCTCTCACATTTATATCTTTTGATGATAAACTACTCTTAACAGATGACCTGGCTGGAGTTAAGGTTCTTCATGGCCTTGACAAGGTAATGAAGGTGGAGCTGTCGTATTGACACTCAAAGATCAGAATGTACTTGCTAACGGTGATATTAATGAAGGTAAATAAGTATGATGTATTGTTTGCTAAATAGAATAGAAATGCTGTTATTTTAGAAAGTATGATGTATTGTTTGATTAATACTGCTACTGAAATTGTTTTCACTTTCCAAAAAAAAAGGAAATTATTATTTTGATCAAAACAAATAAGGACATGGAGTAATTATAAAAGTTTTATTATTGTTGTTGTTCATGAATCAGATATAATTAGGGACTAGTATAGATTGTGGAATTTTTAGATAATTTTGAATCTAACGATAAATTGTAATTTTTTATAATAAAAAATACATAATTAAATAATACAGATAATATATGTAACTTACCTTTTAACAAGATATAATAAGACAAGTAGAAGAATTGAGCCAAAAAAAAGAGTAATCGGAGTTTAATAGTTAAGATTTTATTCATTTTGTGCATGAATGTGATTGAGTATTATAAATAATGCGGTTTCATACATTAAAAATCTAGAAATCTGCTGTGCTGTTCTTAGAAGTTGGTTTTAAAAAATAATTAATTGATGAGCCTAGGTTTGAATGGTCAAAACTTTATTTAGTTGAACATTCTCCATTGCCAGCCTTTTGGCAGAAACTTTCTTTTCTGCTGCCGAGTAACAGTGCCAAATGGGCTCATGTTTTTTTACGTCTAGATTATGGAATGACAATCACTTTTGCATAATGGATGCTGTTTGTCTGATATGACAGAGATTGATATGCTTGAAAATGTTGAAATTGGAGAGCAGAAACGGTGAGATGAGGCATATAATGCTGCAAAGAAAAAGACAGGAATTTATGATGACAAGTAAGCATCACTGTATTTCATGGCATTACTAGTTTTTCCCTTTTCTCCTATCAGGATTCTATTTGACGCCTAATTTGCAGGTTTAATGATGATCCCACGATGGAGAAAAAAAAATACTTCCACAGTATAACGATTCAACTGTAGATGAGGTTCAATTTTTTTTTTCCCTCTTTTCATTTATTTTATGTGAACTTCCATTTGCAATTGTATATATTAATATGTAGTGATCATGATGCTTGGCAATTATTTCAGGGAGTAACTCTTGATGAAAGGGGACGCTTCACTGGGGAATCAGAGAAGAAATTGGAGGAGGTTGGTTATTTTTCATTTTTTTTCATAGTATTATAGATATGAAAACTAGGAATGCAATAAGAATAATATTTTGTTGGTATCTACAGTTTTCTTAACAGTATTGCCCTTTTCTCTGATTTTCAGCTCCGTAGAAGACTTCAAAGTACTTCCTCCAACAATCGCTTCGAAGATCTAACTTCATCTGCAAAGATGATGTCAGATTACTATACGAGTGAAGAAATGCTTCAATTGAAGAAGCCCAAGAAAAAGAAAGCTCTGCGAAAGAAAGAGAAGCTAGATTTAAATGCCCTTGAAGCAGAAGCTGTTTCTGCAGGTTTGGGTGTTGGAGATCTTGGTTCTTGAAATGAAGGTAGAAGGCAGGCCATTAGACAGGAACAAGAGAGATCTGAGGCAGAGATAAGAAAAATTGCATATGAATCAGCATATGCTAAAGCAGATGAGGCATCTAAATTACTGAGATTGGAACAAACTTTGCCTGTTAAAGAAGAGGAAGATGAAAATCCAATATTTGCAGATGATGATGAGGATCTCTATAAATCCTTGGAGAGAGCAAGAAAATTAGCCCTTAAAAAGCAAGAGGCAGAAGCATCTGGCATTGAGACTATTGCTCGCCTCGCTACCACCTCTGCAAACAGTCAACCTACTGAAGATCAAAACCCATCAATGGAAGAGCCACAAGAAAATAAGATGGTTTTCACAGAGACGGAAGAGTTTGTCTGGGGCCTACAACTTGATCAAGGTACTACCTTTTTGTGGACTACTTTTCCATCACAAGAATGATGTTTACTGTTATTTCATTTTCTTTTGGCATGTTATATCCTGGTCAATTTTATTGTTTCTTACAGTCCAATCTAAAATGATTATTTGTGGAACTTGTAAAAGTGACATGTTGGTTTCATTGTTACAGAAACTTATAAGCCTGAACGTGAAGACATTTTCTATGAGGAAGATGAAACACAAGAAGCTTCTGATCAAGAAAAAACAGATGTACCTGGTGGATGGACAGAAGTTAACCATGGAGAAGATGAAATCTCTGCAACTGAGGATCATAAGGATGAGGTTGTTCCAGATGAAATTATTCATGAAGTTGCTGTTGGCAAAGGATTGTCAGGTGCATTGAAGCTACTTAAAGAGCGAGGAACCCTTAAAGACAGTGTTGAATGGGGAGGCAGGAACATGGACAAGAAAAAGAGCAAACTTATTGGGGTAGTGGACAACGAAGCTGATAATAACGATAGATTCAAGGACATTCGTATTGAAAGGACAGATGAATATGGACGAATCGTAAGTGCTTGAACATTTCGTTTTGTTACTTCATAATTATCAGCATCATAATAATTTTGATATTGAGATCACATTCTGTTGAATTGTCTTTATTGTATGAGATGGGAAATTCTGTTTTCTATGTGGCCAAAATTCTTTGGCGTTGAATAATTTTTTCCAGCTCTCCATTTTGAGCTTAGAGATCAGTTGCAAACTTGCAGTCTTCATGAATGATTTGTCTAGAGATTTTAGGCATCATTAGGATTCACTTTCATAGACTTTAGTTCTTACTTCACTTTCATAGAGTTTGGTTCTTACATGCTAGGATATGGGAGTTGATTACTTGTTATTTATCTAAGAGAAGTTGAAAATTAGATTCTTATGTATTTCTTCTTAAATTAGCAATAAACATTATTTGGTTGAGACTGCAGCTGCTTTAAATGCAAGTTTCGGAAAGCTTCTGTGCATTATGTCCACTATGTTCTGGTTTCCATGTATGAATGCATGTTGCTGTTGTGTTTGCAGTTTGGAAGTCTTACATTCAAGTGATGTTACTAAACTCATTATTTAATTTTTATTTGTTCTGTTTACACACTAGATGACTCCCAAGGAAGCCTTTCGAATGATCTCTCACAAGTTCCATGGCAAAGGACCTGGCAAAATGAAACCAGAAAGCGCATGAAACAATACCTAGAGGAACTGAAGTTGAAACAAATGAAAAACTCAGATACACCATCACTGTCTGTGGAAAGGATGCGGGAAGCTCAAGCTCAGTTGAAGACTCCCTACCTTGTGCTCAGTGGTCATGTTAAATCTGGGTATGAACTATGTTCCATGTCATTTGTGTTATTAAATTGTTTTACAATGATTGATCCTGTAGGTAAGAAGCAAAGGGGTAAGTAGTTTAAAATTAAAAGAGGAAGCTAGCTAGCCTTCAAGTTCAAGAGTAATTTGAGTTGATCGGTATAAATTATGACATTTCTCCTAGCTAATAACCTTATAGGTCACCCCTGTTCCCTATGAATTGTAATCCATTTGATTATTTTCAACTTCTTTTTATTAATCAATGGGATTTTATCATTCAATTGTGACCATAGTTCTAGCAGATTTACTTTAGCAGATTCTTTCTAATAGTTTTAAGTGGATCTAACCAAGGGATTAAAATTGAATTTCAGTGGATATTTGGACCAATTAATGGTGACAAACTTTTAAATGGTGATAAATTTTTTAGAGTTTTCAAAGAAAGTCTATAGAACCTGGGAAGGTGTGTACTTTTATTAATTTTTTATACAATGTTTCTTATATGAATCTTTTCTTTCTTGCGCAGTGAAGGTAGTGATCCTAGTAGTGGTTTTGGAGCTGTTGAGAAGGATCTTCCTGGTGGCCTAACACCCATGCTTGGCGACAAAAAGGTCAGATGATTTTCTTTGTAGCATGCATTTCAATTGATAGTGACAGATAGACACGCGTCATAGTTTGCATTCGATATATTCCAGATGCTAATATAGAAGTTAGGTGCCTAGTACCTTGTTTGGTGTCATGAATGATTTCATGCTGGAAGGTGTTTCTGATCTTTCCCTGATAACTGGAGTCTTGTTTACTTATTCCCTTATCAAAATTATACACCGAGTTCTTTGATTATGCGATTTCAGGTTGAGCACTTCTTGGGGATAAAGCGTAAAGCTGAGTCTGGGAAGTCCAGCACACCAAAGAAGCCGAAAACTTGAATTTGACAGACATGTGTGGACCGTGAAAGTAGTACTGAGCATCAGATGAATGGTCTAATTGGTAAGTGCGGATATTTGCTAAATTTTGTTTCAAGGTGTAGATTCGAATGAACCTTTAACCATATGTTAAAATGACAGCAAATCTGGGGCCGAGAATTGTTCACGCCCCCTCATTCTCTTGTAGTTTGTGTTACAATCAGATGCTTTTACAATCTTGTTGGTTGGACGACCGCTACGTCCGACCAGAATTTTGGTGAATTTCAGAATATCTCAAAAACAACCAAGAACAAAAGAAAAGGATTTTTTAAATATCTTTATTATTTTCTTGTATTAGATTATAATTAGATAATTATGAATTATGATGCATTGTTATAGATTGGGATGAATATGTAGTAATTTATTTTGTTTTTATGTATTGATGATATTCATTTCAATTTTAGACTAGGATTATACATTATTTTCTTATATTAGATTTAGTCTAGGATATACAACATTTACTTGCAAACTCGTATTACACATTTTTTTGTGTGTTATTTGTTACTCCTTTCGTTCTACAAAGATATGCATAATTTCTATTTTTGGTGTCTCAAATTATTGGCGCTTTTTCCTTCTTTTTTCATTAATTAGATCACAAAGGTACAATTTTACTCATGTAATTAATAGTTAATAGTCACTATTAACATCCAAATAAATTTCACTAATACGAATCAAAAGATATATCTGGAAAAAGATGTAAAATTAAATATATTTAACTAATAAAATCAACATTCTTTAATTACTATGAAAAGGCAAGAGTCTATTTTTGTGAGACGGAAAGATATATATTATTGCTATATGTTGAATATAATTATTGCCAAATAAGCCATTCATCACGAGAAACTTCTATAATTATTAGGTTGAATTGAGTTTAGTTAATAAAATAATTAAAATTACAGAAATAATTTAAACATTTTGACTTTTATCTTTGTGAGTTTAATGAAGGGTATATAGATACTGATCAATTCTATCTTTATTTGTTTTTTAGTCGTACATCAAACTGGTATTAGATTGATATTTGAACAAGCCTTTGATCGGATTTAGTATTAGCTTGTTTTAGTTTTATTATTGGGAAAATCACACTTCTATAACAAATTAAAATATTAATTCTAAAAAATGCTATCACATACTCAACATATTACGAGTTATTTCTCGGGTTATTTGAATTGAGATCATGTGGAGCAGAGTGAAGTATATCAGTTTTTTTCTTTTCAGATCTTGTTCGACAAAGTTATTTGTGTTTGTTTAAAATATATTTGATAGAAGTAGATTGTATAGTAAAAAAATAGAGAAAATGCACGGTTTTTAGGAGTATAATATTGTGGATGGTTGATTTGGAGAAACACGTGTATCAATCTTTTGATGATGTATAAAGATGCTATGGGTATTTTGCACACCGATATTATGTTCACTCTAATTAATACAAAGAGGTTTTCCTTGACACAATTGAAGATGCTTTTTTGTGCCTTTGATTTCTTAAATCGAATTCGGGTATACTCTTGTAGAGAAAATTTTATCCATTGCAGTTGTGTTGGTCCTGTTGGAGAATGAATGTGATGCTAATCAGGCTATGTACAATCTTTATAATAGTAGTCTATATAGGGATTGTTGCACACTGGAAATTAGATGTCTTCTTCTAGAGTACAAAATAAATTTTTTGTATATGTAGTTGAACTAGAAAGATGTAGAGCTATATGGAAAAAACATATATATATATATATATAAGAAAATTACACCCGGTATCATTTTTTGTAATTAACTATTTAATTTTTACTCAACATGTTCAAAAATAGCCCTTTTGTGACAAGATCCAATATAATTTCTAAAATACTGCAATATTATATTCCTCTTCCCCCCTTCCCCTCCCTCTCTCTCTCTCTCTCTCTCTCCCCTGTCCACCCACAAACCCTAAATGCTTTGTTTCTCTTTTCTCTCTCCTCCCGTATCATTTCTTCTCTGTTGCGATTTAAGTTCTTCCTCTGCGAGATGATGAAGATGATGTGAGGACGAGGTTGACTACAGTTCGGATGAGGCAGAGCGCAGGGGCGGAGCCAGGTGGGGTCGGTTCCCCCACATCTGCAACTTGACAACAGTTCAGCAAGAAAAAGAGGTGGAAGAAACTTAATTGGGGCTGCAACAGGCTGAGACTGATCTCTATGCTGCCATGCAAAGTGCAATAAATGAGTTCAGACGGTTCGATGGGGAAATGGAGAGGATAGTGAGGGAAGGACATTAACGATTTGTTTGGATGGAGTGTTAAAGGGGGATAAGATATGATAGATTATGAAAATTTTAAACATTTGTTGTTTGAGAGTTTTTTACATGGGATAAGGAGGGGATTATTTATCCCACGAGCTCTTATTTTCTTAACCCACCAAATTGGTGGGTTAAGAAGGGATAAGATAAATAAATTTAAAAAACTTATTTTTATTTTACAATTTTATCTTTCTCTTTTTAGATGTACATTAAATTATAATTAGTGGAGAGGATAGTAGTGGTAATGGTCTGATGATTACATGTTAATAAATTTGTTTAATTTTTTTATAAATTGAGTAGGACAGTAGTGGTAATGGCCTTCGTGACTTTGTGGCTGCAAGGTTGTAAACATGTTCTACAAAGTGATGTTTAATCGTGCTGCATAAGTGATTTTAATCCAAATTAATTATGAGTCTTTGATTGGTTATTTTAGAGTATATTTTGGTCGAATCTGGATTGCAAGTCAACTCTAGTAGTGATAAATTCTAGCATCAAACTATATGTTATCCGAGAGCATATTTTAGCTGGAATGTGGAATGACTATAATGTAAATTAGTTGTGGTGTTTTATTAACATTTTTTTTATAAATGTTTTATTATCAATATGACGTTGGAATGATGCCAAAGCCTTAATTTTATATTATTACATTAGATTATAAATAAAAGTAGCAATTATTTAGGATCCTAATATTAGTTTCTCTGTGTTTTTTTTTTTAAATCCAGAATTTCTCAATCTTAATTGTGAATAATATTTAATTTTGTTGCAAATAACTTTCAAATTTGTGATCATTAAATTTATTATCATTTTAAGAATATTTGGTTGATTAAACTATGTTATTTATTTTTTATAAAATTATTTATGTATATTTTATTAGCGGTATAATAGTAAAATTATTATGTAATATTCTTATTTTATCTTTTTAATTAATTGACATTTTAGATAACCTATCCTATTATTTTTTAAAATTCCCAAACAATGAAGTTTTATAATCTTAACCTATCATATCTTATCTTATCATATCTTATTTTATAATTACTAACCTATCGTATCCTATTCCATTAAACTTCCAAATGAAGCGTAAATCTTGAGAAAATGCTACTTGGTTATTATCAGACAAGATACTCGTTACGGAAAATATTTTAAAACCAAACATGTTATTTATTTCATAAATAATTTCCAAAAACTAATTCTTTCACAACAGAATATTTTCACATAAATATATCAATGTAAATATATTACCATATATAGCAGACGAGCGCATATAACGGATATTATTTTTCAGGAAATATTTATATACATTATATAAATATTAGATAACCGGAACAAAGACTAAATATTAATAATCACATAAACCGAATTATTAATTAGCCAAACCATTAATTATTCCAAATTCCAGAATAAATTCGGACATAGCAAAAACATATAATTTCAGAAGACACAGCTTATGTGTTTGAAGTTGTCATTCCACTCACCTAGATATCCAAGCTGAATGACCCAGTCACACACCACTGGTGGCTGGCTGACCTCGTTGACCAGAACACGAAACTGAAATATTTATATCAAAGCTGAATCAAAGACGTAAAACCGGTACTATGGCGGTACCAAAATGCAGACAATGCAAATGCAAATGCAAACACTCCTCCGACGACGAAAAACCTATTTCGGTCCAAGATCTAACAATAAAATCTCGAAAATTGGAATCCACGTAAAATTACAGTTTAGTCCCCCAACTTATGTAAAATTGCCAATTAGTCTCAGAGGCCTTAGAAAATTATAAATTGTAGAGTCGATAATCACAATAGAAGGGGGGTTGAATAGTGTGATAATATAAGCTTTGAATTTTCTTTGAAAATGAGTGCGATAAATGAAAGAACATTAAGAACTTATAGTGGTTTGGCCAACTCGATGCTTACATTCACTACCTAAGTATCACCACTTAGGATTTTCACTATCAATCTTCTCAAAGATTACAACTTCACTTTCTAGCTAAGTGAGAACTCTTACAAGTTTCTTGATTCCGGTTCAAGAACAAAAACCAACCTA
>CAODLS010981685.1:0-10584 GCA_948243855.1 Flueggea neowawraea | reverse complement strand
TTTATTTAACTCAATTTAGCCTTTATTTAACTCGAGTTGTATGTCATTTGAACAACTCGAGTTGTGTATGTTCTTACTCGAGTTGTAGCATTTGATCCGCAGTTTAAGGACACCTTTCTTACTCGAATTAAGTTGTTGAATCTTTTACTCGAGTTATCTGGCAACGTTAGTAACAAAGTGATTAAGAATCAAAACCCAATTCATTATCAAAACACAAAAGGACATAAATGATAACCACCCTTGGTTCAACAGTAATAAAGATTAATTGTGATGCATCGATGAAGGAGGGAATGACAACATATGTAGCTATAGCAAGAGATCATGAGGGAGATATTTTTGATGGTGGTTGGAATAGAAAAACAATGGATAGTGTGATGATTGCTTAAGCAGAAGCCATTCTATTGGGTTTGGAGATAGCAGCAGAAGAGAATAGTCAATGTTGGGATCTACGAGCTATCATTAAGGATATAAACTACATTGTTGTGAATTTTGAATGTTGGAGGATTAGCTGGATTGGTATGAATGCAAATAGACTAGCAGATTTTGTCTCAAAGTTAATTATTTCTGGCTTCAATCCTCCGAACTTGTTGTATAATCTCCCTGAACCTACTATTTTCTGGGTTCAAGAGGATCCATTCACTGGGGAAAAAAAAGAAAAAAAAGAAGCCCATTAAATTCATTCTTTCATATTGACAAATTTCTTATGGCTATTTACAGAAAAAAATGTCACTTTCAGATAAACGGTCAAATTTGTAATTCACGAATTTATGTAGCCCATTTTCAATATTTTAAGTCAAAATTTCAAAATTAGTAGTTTACGTAGCTAACTTTATAAATTTGCGGACCTGTTTAAAACTTCTTTAAAATTTATTTAGAAATTGTACAATATACAAACAATATTCAAACAACATATAAATAAAATATTAATAATATATAAACAGCATTCAAATAACACATAAACAAGAAGCCTTAAATTTGAAAACAATATATAAATAATATTCAAATAATATATAAATACGAAATCAACAACATATAAAATACACATATAAATAAAAGATATCAATAACATATAAACAACATTCAAATAAAATATAAACAAAATATTTTAAATTTAAAAACAACATATAAATAATATATCAACAACATATAAATAATATATGAACAAAAAATTAACAACATATAAAATAATATATATACAAAAATTATCAGCAACATTCAAATAACATCTAAATAAGACGCCGTGAATTTGAAAATACGGAACCCTCAAATTTCAAAAGTTATGCACATGAATCGGTAATTAGGAGAGCATTTATTTGTAATAAAAATAACATGTTGGAATGGAATAAATGTGGCAAACTTTTCGAAACAACATGCTTAATTAGCAAAAAAAAAAAATTGCAGACTTAGTGAGAAACCCAAACCCATGAGGCCCAAAAGAAGAAGCAAAACTAAAAAAGGATCAATTATTTAATTAGTAATTTTATCTTTATGGGGAAAAGAATTTATAGTTACAAAAGCTTAAAAATTAAATTAAAATTTATTTTACCAAAATTACATTCTTGTTGCTTTTTTTTTTCTTTTCAAAATTTCAAACTCGGTATTTATATTTTGTTTGGATCTTTTTTTTTCCTTAAATTTTTTTTCCTTTGTTTAATGGTTGTTTATATTTTGTGTATACTTTGTTTTCATATATGTTTTTTTTTTGTTTTGAGTTTGTTTCCTTTTTTTTTTAAATGAACAAATTGTTTTCATTTTGTTTTTACTATGTTTATATTTTTTTAAATAAGTCTCACTTGTTTAACTTCATTTTTGTACACATTGCATAATTTTTTATTAAAAAATAAAATTAAAACAAAAAATAAACTAAGAAGAAAAACACATAGTCAGTATATTTAATAAAACAAAAAAAAACTATAGACAACCAAATAACAATAGGATAAAAAATAAAACATATAGGTCTTGGAAAATTACAATTAAAAACTAGAATATAAATGCGTGTGCTTGTAGGACTTAGGTGAAAGGACTGCGCGTTCAGAATGTTAAAATTCGAAGGACCAACCGTGTAATTTCACAAAAAAATGTAATTTAAATTTCGAGTGCCATACACACACAAATTTCATTTTCTTTCCACGTGCACATGGTAATTACTTAATAGTCTCTAAGGTATGTCTTAATCGACAAGTTCATCGCTAGGTTTTAAAAGCCTAGTTTTTAGTCCTTGCAGTTGAGTTCACTTAGATGGTGTTAATTTATTTATAAGCTTTTTTTTTTATATATTTGTCCGCACTGGAAAGTGGACCTATGACCTTTTAACGTTGAATTTTACTACAATATTAATGAGCTACATGCACATTGATTGGATGGTGTTAGTGAGACATGTGTAATGATTTTTATGCTTTTATTTCATTTTAGTCCAATACTTCCTCCACTAATCTTTCTCACACCCTCCTAATGAACCTATGTTCACCTCTATTGAGTGCCTAAACCAAAACAAATTCCACATGAAAAATGGGGTAGCTCGTGCTTCGAAAATGAGAATATTATTTTGCACATATTTTCTCTAAAAGCGAATTTCCTGTGTACACATACTATTTTTTTTGTAGAGCATATGGTATTGTTTTTTTAATTCTTTTTTTTTTTGCATTTCCATGCCTTCAAATGCTATATTTTTGAAGAGGCAAGTTAGGAGTTGGAAGAAAGGAGTAGCGACTTGACCTACATGACCATTGATGGTGTTCACATGACTAGTGATGGTGTTGGCTAGTGAGGAGCGGTCTTTTTTGCGACCTTTCGCCCGTGGGCCAGCTCGAAAAAGGGCCGAGTTGGGCCAATATTTTTGGCATGCGGGCCGACCTAGCCCAACCCAAATATATATAATATATAATTTTTTATATTATATATATATTAATATTAATTTGGTGTATTATGTGTTATAAATTAGTAAAAATAATGTCAATTATAAATTTAAGAATTGCTTAGTATTTATTAAAATATAATTTAATAATAAAGTATATCTTAAATTATATTTTGATTAAAAAATATAAAATATTAATATTTTAAAAAAAAACTGACCCACGGGCCCATCCAGCTCAACAAGTCCTTTTGGATGGATGGGTATGGGTCATACTTTCAACCCGATCAACCGGACTAAAAATTTAGGGATGACTGGGCCCGTGACCACCCCTAGGTGTTTTTGTAACTTGATCAAGGCCCATTAAACTAGTCAAATACACAAGACCCATTTCAGAAGGTCAAACTATGTAAAAAGTGTCAAGTTGGAAAAATTCAATGAGGAATAATACTCCATAAGCATATCCCAACTGAACTGCTTTATAAATAAGAGTCTTCCCAATACTTCGATTGTGTTTTACTACCCCCTAACTTAGACCTAAAGCTTTGTCTAATTCCCTATTGATTTAAGCATCAGATAGGGAACAATTGAAGCTCACCACTTTTGTGTTCGTAGATTACGAAGACACATTTGAACTTTCAACAATTCAATTCCCATTTCATCATTTCTAAGACTTGTTGCTGTTTTATATGACATTTCAAGATCTATTGTTGATTTAAGACAGAAGTTCAAGATTCGACGCTGATTCATGGCAACCAAAAACAATTTATTTTTTTTTCTATTCTCTCTTTTCTTTTTATACAATTTTTTCCCTTTCTTCTTCATTCTCTTTTTTCCTTTCTTTTGATGAACCTCATTCTTCCTTTTTTGTTTTGACTTTTTCCTCGTATTTTTCTCTGTAATTTTCTTATCTTTTTTTTTTCTCCTTTTTTGAATCCCTCCACTAACATTATTTTTTCTTTGGGTAATGGTTGTGTTTAGGGCTGCAAAAGAGCCAAGCCACTCACGAGCAGCTCGACATTCATCTTGATAAAAGCTCGTCCGTGACTCAATTCGTTAATAAACAAATCAAGCTTAAACACCCAAAAGCTTGACTCAAAAAAACTCATGAACAGACTCGTTTATATGTCCATCAATAGGCTTTCGTTTATGTGTGTGTGTGTGTTTTTTTTAAACTAAATTATGAAAAATATCCTTATGTTTGGAGTAATATTTAATATTTGGGCCACATCGACAAAAGTACAAACTTACACTAATCGATCGTACCTATAAACGTACAAGTATGTTCACAAATGATCTAATATTGGGTTGAATTTGTGAAACAAGTTAAAACTTCCGATAGTTCTTGGTTCGACTACATGTTCAAACATATTGAACTAACCTAAATTTAATTGTATTCTTTCTAGAGTTTTTTCCAAGTTTGAACGAGCAAATCTCGTTTACAATTTTATTTGAGACTTTGTTGAGCTAAACTTGAAAATTCCACGAGCAAGCTCGTGGGCTTGCGAGCCTTGTGACAAGCCAAGCTTGAACAATATTTTGAGCTCGAGAAAGAGATTGCGTTCAAGCTCGAGGTCGAGCTCGAAAGATTTGGTCAAAAGCTTGAACACTCTACATCTCATCTTGGCTCGGCTCAATTACACCCCTAGTAGTGTTTCTTGGTGATAATTTAAGTTTGTTGTGGTATGGTTTTTGGTTTTTTGTAGAGTGATGTTGGGTTGTGGTGAGGATGGAAATGGTAATTTACGGATAGTTCAAGGCAAAGATGGTAATGTTTGTGGTTAATGGTTTCCAATTAGCTTTCATTCGGTTTCCTGCTTTCAGTGGGTGGTGAGGATTGTTTATAGTTTCCAATTAGTTTTTATTTATTTTTTATTTGGTATTTTTTTGGTTTTGATTTTGGATTAAATCTAATCTTCATTTTTTTATTTGTTTTCAATTTCCATTTTTCAATTAGTGACATGGATAGTTTTCCAGTTTCTAGTTAGTTTTTAGGGAAAAGTTCAAAAATATTCCAAAAAAAATTAAATTTAAAAAATGGAACAACATTCAAAATGTATACAAAAATGTCAACTCAATTAATGCAATTCCAAAATGTCAAAATTTGACTTTTTGATCACCTATTGATTGTGCGTCAGAAGCAGAAAGTTAACCATACAAAAAGTTTGATAAAACGAAAAAATGAGTACAAAACAAGAACAAACTGTTCTCATTTTTTCAGATACAAAAATCAGTGCAAAACAAGAACAATCTGTTCTCATTATTCCATATATAAAAAATAGTACAAAATGAGAACAAACTGTTCTCATTATTATAGATACGAAAAATGAGTATAAAACGAGAACAAATTGTTATCATTGTTCCGGATACAAAAAATGAGTACAAAACGAGAACAAATTGTTCTCATTATTCCATATACGAAAAATGAGTACAAAATGAGAACAAACGAGAACATATCAAGTACAAACGAGCAAATGCATACAAAATTGAGTACGAATTTAACACTTTGACCACTAAAAAAATGATTGCAAAACAAGAACGAATTGTTCTTAGTATTACATATACAAAAATAAAATGAGTACAAAACAACTGTAAAATAAGAACAAACCGAATACAAATGAGTATAAAACTAGAACAACACCAACAAAATAATTACAAAATATTATTCTCGATAAGACAAAATTTCATCACTGAGAAAGTGGTTGTCATCACCAATGCTTTTGGCAATGCCTAAAAAATTCAAAATAATAATAATAAATATGGATTCAACTTTTTCCAAACTCAGTTTTGTTCTCACTCGGCGTTTAAATTCAATCCCGATTCTGCTTTTTAATTTGGGCCCATTTTTACCCAATGTATGCTTAATTTGCTAGTGGCCTGTTTTCGAATGGCCTGAGTAATGTTATCCCATTCTATCTAAAGGCCAGTTCTCATTTTTTGGCCCATTTCAAAACCAAACTAGGCCCATCTTTTACCCCAAACCCATTTACTTCATGATTTAATAAGCCCATCTCATTTCATTTTCATTAATAACCCAATAAATCGATAACCAAAAATGATGAAAAAAAATGGGAAAATCATGTCAGCACGTCACAATAATCAAGCTACAGTGAGGAAACGTGAAGAAGAAGCCAATTGCAGTAGAGTAGGGAATGGCTTGGGTGTTTTCTCATCATTACAGATCAAGCAAGCTGATTTGTAAAAAAATAATTTTTACTGCCTATAAATAAGAACCATGGCAACACATTGAGGAAACGGGGGAAGAAAAATCAACACAGAAAGCTAAACCCATTTCCTCCCAAAATCCTCTTCACCATCGAGCCTCTTCTGCCTCAAGCCTCTTCTACTACCACAACCAACACTCTCTTCACCAAAGGCAACTGACCCATTTCTGTCATGACCCGTTTTCAGACCATGACCGGTTTACGAGACGAATTGTTTGTGGAAGCCCGACCCATCTCGCACAAGACTCAAAGAATAAAATCAAAACCAATTTATTGCATACAATAGCAAAACCATTTTCATTGGTTAATAAATAGAAATCCAAACTTTTTTAAAACATAATTTTAATAATAAATAAAATATTTGGTATATAATAATAATGCTTTAATACCGAATAAGAATACAAAATATACACCCACAAAGAACACCGGTGTGGAGCAACTAACAAAACAAAAAACCGAGTCCAAACAAAGGGTCACTGGCTGCAACTGCAAAAATGTCTGACCGGATGTTGAATGCTAATAGATTGCAATCAACCAAAATCACCTACAAATAAGAATACAGGAGAATAGCAAAAAAGAAATGGGTAAGAACCCTAGTGATAAAACGACACTCCACAGCAGCACTGAGTCTAACAAAAATCTTTTTGAAAACGTTTAAAAAAATACAACACACAGATATAAGTATATGTATGTATACACACTAGATACAAAGTAGTAGTTTCGAAATTCATTTCGAAATCATTCGCAACCAAAGCACAATAGTTAGACAGAAGTACAAAGCAATTATTTGAAAAACATAAGTAACAAAATGTGTAGAAATTCTTAATATGCATTCATGCCAAAGTTTACCATTTGAACCAAATCGAAGACATTTTCAAAGCAAAAAATTATGCAATGCAGATATCATGCCAACTGATATCTAGAGCTGATGATCACTGATCATACACCCGTACTACATTCGAACTGTGCTGACTTCATCATATTAAAATAATCTAGCAACATTAGGAGTCTAAATGGTACCTGACTCAAAAGGGCTAACAGCTAACAGCTTTAAGGTCTCTAAATAGTACTCCGTCCACCCTAAGGGTCTCAAGACTGTAACAAAGTAGATACTGATCTAAGTACATCTACGAGCATTGTAGTCCCCATGCTCAAGCTAGATATACCTTGTCAGACCACAAAACAATACACTACAGGAAAATGAGCAATACGACATACTCACCAAATCCAATAATCCAACAAAACATATCATATCAAAACAAATCTGACATGGGATCAATATCAATATCATATGTGGACTTCGCCACAGGCATCTCGAACGTGGACTCCGCCATGGGTAACTCAAATGTGGACGCCTAGACTCCGGCACCAATAACTATAACAAGTTATGTGTCAGTTTGGCACACATGGCTACCGTTATCCCTAGTAGCTAGGCGCATTGGTATACCAAAGGTTACGCTTACTCCCGTAACATAAGTGTCCCGAGTCAGAATATTTAAACCAAAATTTTACAGAAAACGTAAACGAAAAATCAAATACACAGTAGTGGTCGCACCACTGTCAAATCATACAACAACTGGTTTCATAAATCAGTGGGAAAAATAAAATAACCTTTATTTCATAGAAATACATTTCCAGCAGGATATTCATTTCAGAAAAACATTTTCCTTCTTATAAATCAAATATTCGTATCAGCGAGAAAAACGTTTACTTCAAAACATAATAATTGTTTCCAAAATTTACCAATAATACCATTTAGTATTCCAAAGTAAAGGTTTTCACATAATTCAGATTTTAGGATTTCCTATCCTTTACAAATTCTAAATTACATGTAAAGGTTCAGACACATAAAAAACAATATAGCTTTGAAGACACAACCTATATGCCTGAAACTACTATTTCACTCACCTAAAAATCCAAGCTGAATGGCCCAATCGCGTACCACTTGCGGCTGTCTAACCTCGCTGACATGGATACACAGTTGAAAAAATTATCAAAGCAAAGTCAAAGATATGATGACGATATTGTGGCGGTACCTATAATGCATAATATGCAAATGCAAGCTCAAACCCTGAGAAACCCATTTTGACCAAGCTCAAACGCTCTCACTTCGAGAATCAAACATCACCCAATGTTCCAAACTATACACTCTAACTTTAATCATCCTTCCCTACACTGATCTATTATCCGTTCCAACAATAAATCTCAAAATCATCAAGGTTTCCAACTCACAAATTCAGATTTACCTTGACCCAAAGAAGTAAACCATCAAATCACAATACCTAACTCAAATCCATGTATTTCCAACTTGAACCTACCAAGATATAGCATAAACAACTTCAGATCTAACAAGAAAATCATCAAACCCGAAACCCTAGCTCAAGAACAACCCATTTCATCCAAACTCAAAAACCTCCAAAATCGAAGTTGGATCCTTGCATTTCGGACCTCCAACAACCACAATTAAACAACATTTAACTTTTATATCAATAGAAAGTGAAAAAAATGAACCGTAAAACAAATCTAACCAGAAAACCCAAATGAACGAATCATGAGCAAAATGAAGAAAGAAAGAGGATAATGAAGTGTTTCTACCTCAATAAATGCAAATGAAACAATGGAAATCCAAGAAAAGTGGAAAGGAACAATTTAAGAGAGCTGGGAGTGGTTTGGAGTGACAAATGACGAAGAAGAGTTAGGGAAGGGGTATTTATAGACCCACGGACCGGAACGCGGTGTTTCACTCGAAAATAGCCTAAACTAGGCACATCTACGTGCGTAGTACTTCATCTACATACGTAGAAGAAGTCCTACATGCATAGTTCATGTCATAACGTGCTTAGACGTGCGTTCCAGCAAACCTAAAATTTCAGATCCGAGTTCAAAGTGCGTATGAGTACATTCTACGCACATAACAATCTTTCTACGCGTGTAGACGGAGACTCACACGCGTAAATGAATATGATTAGCTTTAATCCATTTCTGCTTGATGATCTACGTGCTCAGCTGCCCTTCAACGCGCGTAGATGACTACCCCCTCAACGCATTTCATGCGAAAAGTTTCACTTCCAAAATATCTCTAGCTTAGAAACATAAGCTCCAATATTCTCGAAACAAATCTAACACCCCAAACATGCAAATTATCATCGATCGATGTCCTTAACCATCAAAACATAATTTTGAACATCAAGAATCAAATCGAAGTTGAAGGATTTCAACCAACATTAAATGAGGTATAACAGAGGGTCTAACCGGAACAGGCGGGGTATTACAATTTCCTTCACCAATACAAAAACACCAACCACCCTCTTCCACCTCCATCAAACCATTACTCTCTACCTCTCAAAACTAACACCACCTGCCATAGAAATCGACACCTACCACTTCTAAACTGCCACTTCTTTTTCCATCACAAACTAAAACCTCCTCCTCTTTTGTGTTGTTACCTCGACAAAGGACAAGGAGAACAAGATCAGACCATGGACAACGAACTGAGATAATGATCTGGATAACAAAAACAAGGAAAAAGAACTAAAAAATAAAAAAAAAACTAAAAAAAAAGAGAAACTGTGACTTGAGGAGGAACCCATGAGCTAGGACTTTGGATTTGGACCCCTTAACTCAATGGAAATGGTTCCCTTAGCTTCTTGAACGCCTCTATGTCTCTCTTGGCCTTCTCTTACCGTCGTTGCCTCTCTCTCTCAACCTTCTCGGCTTACTTTTGCAGTCATTCTTATCTCTCTCTCTCTCTCTTGGTGAGTAAGTGACTAACCCTACAATCTGATGGTATATCTGATGCAAAAGGGTTGGTTGGGCTTCATTTTAAAGGGTCATCTTTGTTCATGAGTTATTATTTTGGGTCATTTGAAATTTGGTTCGGTTTTGTGGACTCATTGGGTTTGGTTTATGTTGCTACAAATATTCATGAGTTGTTTTGTTTTATTATGATGGACCTTTTCTTGTGAATGGATTTATTTTTGAGTTTAGATGGGTGTTGCGGCCGGTTTTGATTGGGTTGGTTTGCTTCTGGCCGGTTCGGTTTAGTTTCCACTGGTTCGATTTGTTGCTTTACCACTAGTTAGGTTTTATGGTTTGACTGGTTTGGTTTGCTGATTTGGTTTCTACTGGTTGGATGCTTTGGTTTGGGTTAATGTAATATCTCGTACTTTTCAATTATGATCCCGATAGTTTTCGAATATGACATGGAGGACTTTTGGGAATACCAGTGGATGGTGTATGATGTTTATGATGAAATCATATTAGGATGGTTGTTGTTAAGTGTTAGAAATTATCCGGGACGAGTTCGGTAACAAGAGAAGTCAAGAAAGGAGAAATTAGGCATTTAACGTGCGTAGTTATAGGAATAACGCACGTTATGATAGCCTAACATACGTAAGATTCAGGCTAACGTACGTTATGAACTATTTTTGCAGCATACGTATTTTCAACGATTGACGTACGTGTGCTGAGTTTCCATGATGATTCACGTACGTGAGATGAACAGTGACG
>CAODLS010981624.1:0-12553 GCA_948243855.1 Flueggea neowawraea | reverse complement strand
TTGGTTCGGCTCCTTTGGTGGTACAAGTTTCGGTTTTTCTCACAACGTTAGGTATACTTCTTGACACCAAACTTTCTGTTTTGTACATGCATGTTCTTGGGTGGTTTCTTTTTGTTTTGGTTGGACTAATAACCTTAAAAGTCTCATAAGAAACCTAACAGTAATCGACTCTTTTACAGTCTAGATACCACACTGATCTGTGCAAGACTCGGTGGGGGCGGAGGAAGACTGACTTCCTCTTTTACTTGGTGAGACAGACATCTCTCTCTCTATCTCTTTCTCTTTGAGAGGTTTTTTTTGTTGGAAGGAGAATGAAGGAAGAAATGAAATTCCTTCCTTTCTTCTTCATCTCTCTCTCTTATATATAAGAGAGAATTTGGGCCTTATGGGCCCATCTCGGGCCCAACTCAATTAGTCTTGGTCCACAGTCCTGGTTCACACATTGACCAATCGAGTTCGGTTCACCAGTTTTGGGCGGACCACTTTTTCCAACAATATCTTCACCTAATTGTTAAATATCAAAGACATTTTTTTTGTATCATCACAAGCACAATGTCATCCACCACCGTAAAATCTAAGAAAGTCTACCTTACAACAGCCAACAGGTAACACAGAGTTCATTCAACTGGAGGAATAAGCAGACATGGAGTTCCATTCTTTGTCAAATCTTTTTTTGTCCACAGCGAAGCATCTTGCCACAACAACGCATTCATTCCTTTATCGAATGTGTTATGTTCTATTTTGTGTACATGCAACTTAGTCAGTGAGCCACTGTAAGTGAAGCGGCTGGTCTCCATGTTTTTTATTAAAAAAATAACTTTTAATTCTTTAGCAGGTTTTTCTGCATCATTTCTCCCCGTGTTTGGTCTTTTAAAGTAAAGTGAAGAGGTGGGATGTATGAAATGAACAGTGGATTGCGCTTCTTCAACTTTTTTTAAAAAATTATAATTTACAACGGATATTACAATATATCTATATTGCCAAAGTAATTTAACATAAATATGAAATAAAACAAGCAAAATTTTATTTGAAATTTCTATAACATTCTAAATAAAATAAAATAAAATAAAATAAAATAATTTTTTTATAAATATATTTTTGATTAAATAAAAAATTTATAGTTATCGTGCGTGTAATACCGTGCATGTTCTAATCGGAATACTGTAGCATTCTGTTTGGTTTCGAAGTGATTTGGGATGTTGAGAATCTTGATTCTTGAGTTTGAATTTCATTTGGATGCAATTTGTGTTCGTAAGGCATGCTGGAGGTTATCTACGTGGGTTAAAGGGGGTTCTACGCACGTAGATGGATGTTTGAGTTGGACCGTGAACGTGCCTAAGCACATCTGCGTGCGTTGATAATCACTTGGTCTTGAACCTTGAGCAAGTGAAGTGGTCTATGTGCATTGCATGAAGTGGAACGCACGTTGATTTTGGATCTGAGAATGAGGGGTCATCTGATCTGTCACGACCCGTTTCCGGACCATGACCGGCCTACGAGGCGAACCGTCTATAGGAGCCCGGCCCATCTCACACAAGCCTCATAGAATCAGAAACTCTACCCATTCATTTATTTATAAAACATTTTCAATAAAACATTGGAGGGAAATCATATACATTTATATGAAAATAGTATTTACAATATATATATATATATATATCAATATATAATATATGTAAAACATTTACAAAGTTAACTAGTCACAAATCCGAATACAAAAATAAAACACAGGCCCCATAACCCAACAACATCTCGGATGTGGAGCTCTAATACAAAGAAGTAGCCCGGTCAAGAGGCGTTACTAACCAAGAACGTCAATGTCTCACTGGGTGTAGATGCAAAATGTCACGACCCATAATCGGGCTCGTGACCGACGTATTAGGTGGACAGTCTGTGGGAGCCCGATCCATCCCGCACAAGCCTCTGTGATCAGATATACTACCCGACTTATCCAAATATTTATTTAAAACATTTATAAAAAAAATTATAAATGAAATAAAATCATATATATATATATATACACACACACACACACACACACATACGTATATAATATATCAAAATATCAACAAAAATGAAATCATCAAAGTAAGCCCCAAAATACAAAAGTGAAGCCCAGTATCTCAACAGTAACCCAATGTGGAGCTTTAACGACATAGCATAGTAGAGTCTGAACGAGGGCACTCACTATAGTGAAGAAGCGCCTCACTAGGTCCAAGGTACGGAACAGATTCTGAGCGTCCCAAAAATATTACCTGCAAACAAAGGTTAACAAGGACAATAGAAGAAAAAGGGGTAAGATTCCCGAGTGAGGAAATAACACGTCAGGCCACCTTATACGTGCCTCACAAAGACTGGTTTGAAATCCTTTTTCAAAATACCGCACACATATATAAATACCATATAGTATACACACTACCTTACCATGTTGCAATTACCTTACCATATTTCAAAATACCAAAGTTGTCTTGATGTATATGCAATTACCTTACCATGTTGCATCAATACACAACCTAGGCCAACTCTCGATGCATCACAATACACCGTAAAGCCTTCAGAACCCGATGGTAACACCAATACTAGCGTACTCGTCAAACACTTCTTCAGTTTTTTAAACCCATCTTCACACCTATCATACCATACAAATTTAGCTCCCTTTTATGTCAACCGTGTCATAGGAGCTGCAATCCTCGAGAAATCTTGGATAAACCTCCTATAATGCCCGACTAACCCAAGGAAACTCCGAATCTCTATAGCGGTCTTAGGTCTCTCCTGATGGAGTACTGCCTCCACTTTCTTAGGGTCTACCATAATGCCCTCTCTCAATACTACGTATCCTAAGAATGCCACTTGTTCGAGCCAAAACTCGCACTTCGAGAATTTAGCATACAATTGATGCTCTCTCAAAGTTGCAAGACTGATCTCAAGTGGTCCTCATGCTCCTCCCTACTCATTGAGTATATCAGAATGTCATCGATGAAGACAATAACGAACCGATCCAAATACAATCTAAACACCATGTTCATCAAATCCATGAATATCGCTGGTGCGTTGGTCTAACCAAACGACATCACAAAGTATTCGTAGTGACCATATCTAGTTCACAATGTTGTCTTAGGAATGTCCTCACCTCTAATCCTCAACTGATGATATCCTGACCTCAGGTCGATCTTAGAAAACCACTGCACACCCTGGAACTGGTCGAACAGATCATCTACCCTCGGAAGTGGATATCGGTTCTTCATCGTCACCTTGTTCAATTGTCGGTAGTCGATACACATACGAAGACTACCATCCTTCTTCTTGACAAATAGGACTAGAACGCCCTAAGGAGAAATGCTAGGCCTAACAAATCCCTTGTCTAACAACTCCCTCAACTGAGTCTCCAATTTCTTCAACTCAGCTAGCGCCATCCGATACGGTGGAATCGATATCGGATCAGTACCAGGCTGCACATTTATGGCAAACTCAATCTCCTGATCAGGCGGAAGTCCTGGTAACTCCTCTAGAAATACGTCAGAAAAGTCTCGTACCACAAGTACGTCTCCAACTCTCAACTCCGATCCATCGAACTCAGTCAGAACGAAAGCCAAATACGCCTCACATCCTTGGCGAATCATCCTTTCAGCTCTGACTGCTGACATGTATCCCCTTACAACACTGTCTTGCTCACCCTGATAACAGAACTCAGTCTGACCAGGCGGCCGAAAACATACTCTCTTGGCAAAGCAATCCAAAGTTGCATGCCAATCAGAGAGCCAATCTATGCCTAGGATTACATCAAACTCCCCCACGTCTACCAAGATAAGATCGGCCTTCAACTCATGCCCATCTATGGCGACCACACAACCTTGCACCCCGGATTTAGTCAACATCTTACTACCCAGAGGTGATGAAACCTTTAATAGCCTATCCAACTGATGCAATACTAACCTAGTACGCTCAACAAAAGGTGGGGTGATGAATGAATGTGATGCCACAATATCAAATAATACATATGTAGGAGTACCAGATATAGAAAGCGTACCAGTAACTGCGGCATTGGAGGTCTGAGCCTCCTGATGGGTGAGATGGTATACTTGAGCCTGCCCCACTGAAGCACTACTTTGGGCTACCCGGCTTCTACCACTGCCCTGACCACCCTGACTCTAGCTCCCGAAGCCCCTACCAGCTCTTTTGCCTACACCAGTACTCGCTGTCTCTGGGTCTCCTGCAATGGACTGTCCTACCCGAGCCTCAATACCCAATTTCACTGGACACTCTGCCACCTTGTGACCCGGCTGTCTGCAATGGAAACAGTTACTGCTCTGTGACATACTCCAGTGTGCTTCTTCTTGCATATCACACATGATGTGATCGTACTCCCAGAGCTTTGTCCCTCACTCTGCCCAGCTGGTTGTACCACATTATGGATCTGAGTACTATGAGATCGCTGTCCTTTAGATGAACGTCGGCGTCCCTGCTCCAACTGAGATCCCTGATCACGGCCCTACTGACATCTCAATACCCTCTCTGTCTTAGCCCTCTTGGGTTCCTTCGGATGTCTCTCATCCATATACTCAATCCCTTTGACAGCTTCTGTTATCTGCTTTATAGTGGCCAACCCTAATATCGCTACCACTCTACTAATAGTTGGTCGTAACCCATCTAAAAACTTTCTCGCCAACGCCTCCTCTCATTGAATTTAGGGAGGTGTGTACCTACTCAACTCCTTAAACTTGTCCTCATATTCTGTCACTAACATACTCGACCCCTGACAAAAATCAGTGAACTCATTCGCCTTCTTGTCCCGAATACTTTGAGGAAGGACATAAGCAATGAGCTCCTCCTTAAATCTGGCCCAACTGAAACCATCTCGAGCCTCGAGACTCATCTACCATCTAGCTGCTCGACTACTCAGAAGAAATGCTCCCAGTCTAACCCTACTAGCATCATCAGTAATGCCTCGAGCCTCAAAACGATGCTCCACCTCTAGGAAGAAATCGTACGGATCCTCCCCCATCACACAAGAGAATCTAGGAGGCTGAAGCTTCATGAACCTATCAAGGATATCATCCCCCTTAGTCCGTTGTGCAGCAGGTGCAACCATTAGAGCATCAACTGTGGCTTCCTCTGGCTGAAGCAGTTGAACTGGTGGCACTACTGGCAGAACTACAGCTGCCTCAATTGGCAAAATCGGTTGATCTACTGTTGGCTGATCTGCTGTGGCCTATTCCAGCTAAGGTCTCTCTAAGCACTTGAGAACTCTAGTCATGCGCTCAAACATCACCATCTAAGCGATAATAAAATGTTGAAGCTGAAGATGTTGCTGAGGTACTGGCGCTGCGGCATTTGGTGCACTATGTGAATCATGCGGATCCACATCAGACTAACCAATAGGCTCGTTAGGCTCACGCCTAGGTCTACCTCAGCCCTTACCTCTACCATGACCACGTGCCATATCTACAGATACAGACAGAACACATATGCAAATGTCAGCATGCTACATGATCGCCACAGTACCAGACATATATCATAAGGGTGTACATAAGCAATTGGATTGACTGGATCAGAGATACCTATGCTCCACACCAACCCCAATTATACGAATTATACGAAACTTAGGGCTCTGATACCACCTTTGGTATTAGAGTACATAACTACTTAGACTTACTAAACCTAGGCTCTGATACCACCTTTGTCCTGACCCATAGTCGGGCACGTGACCTGCGTATGAGGTAAACCGTCTGTGGGAGCCCGATCCATCCCGCACAAGCCTCTGTGATTAGATATACTACCCGACTTATCCAAATATTTATTTAAAATATTTATAAATGAAATAAAATCATATTATATATATATAAATACCAATATATGTATATATATATATATATATATATATACACACACACACACACACACACACAATATATATCAAAATATCAAAAAAAATGAAATCATCAAAGTAAACCCCAAAATACAAAAGTGAAGCCTAGTATCCCAACAGTAACCCGATGTGGAGCTCTAACGACATAACATAGTAGAGTCCGAACGAGGACACTCACTATAGTGAAGAAGTGCCTCACTATGTTCGAGGTACGAAATAGATGTTGATCGTCCCAAAAATATCACCTGCAAACAAAGGTTAACAAGGATAATAGAAGAAAAAGGGGTAAGATTCCCTAGTGAGGAAATAACACATCAGACCGCCTCATACATGCCTTACAAAGACTAGTTTGAAATCCTTTTTCAAAATACCGCACACATATATAGATACCATATAGCATACACACTATATACATAATATCTTTTCTTAAATTCGTTTTACCAAAACGTTCACATCCAGAACATTCACATGCATTTAGGCAATATATACATATACTTGTGCATTCATAGTACGGGACTATATCAAAGAAATAGTAGCGTGGACTCCGCCACCTGACTGCTCAATAAACGCGTATATCTGGCCGGATATACAGTCATCCCAAACCCTGGTGACTAAGGCCATAAACATACAATGGTATACCAAAGACTACATACTCCGTAGTAGGGTGTCCCCATATCAGTATGATACATACATAGTATTTCACATACAATTATGCATTGTCTTTTCCTTTATTCCATCATTTACAAAATGCTCTTGTATATATATACATATATATACTTTATTTTACATATCAAAACGTTGGTTAATAATAATCATATACCCAGATAATTAATTAACCCAATAATTATTAGTCCATATTTCATGTCAAACCTGACATATCAAAAACAACATATACTCAATTTGAAAGACATAGCCTATGTGTCTGAAGCTGCCATTTCACTCAGTTGGTATCCAAAGCTGTGAATCTAGTCAAACTCGTGGGTGGTTGCTCCTGCTGGCAGACACACGGAGCTGTACAAATACAACATAAATCAAGATATGATATGATATAGTACTGTGGCGGTATTGGATGTATGCATGCAATGCAAATGCCAACTAACTCTCGATGGTGTCGAGAACTTATGCCAAAATACCCAAACTCTCATTCGATCATACTCGACGGAACAAACACTCATATTGGCTGCAATTAGCCTCCCAAGCAAGGATCTAACCTCAGATCCTACAAACAACTTCAAAATCATCAAGAATCCCAACCTTCAAGTTCAGATTTCTTGATCCACTAGACACAAATCGTCAAATCTTGACACCCAACATCATATCTATGTATTTCTAACACCTATCTATCATAATACATCAGATAGAACTCCAGATCTGATGAGAAATCTACCAAAATTCAGAACCCTAGCTCGGATCAAACCCATTTCGTTCAAACACAAAATCTCTGGAAATCGAAGCTAGAGTCCCGTGGTTACAACCTTAACCAAGCTTAATCTACCCATATTTACTTCCTTTACAACAAAAAAGGAAGATCTGAACAAAATTCCAAAATTCGTTCACAACCCTAAATGAACAAATGATGACAGAAATGACGAAAAAAAGAGATTTGAGGACGTTTCTTTTCTTAAGAAATGGAAAGGAAGTGTTGAGGAGTGATTGCAATTGCAGAGGAGTAGTTGAGAGAGTGATTTCGGTGGTTGAGATGAGTTATGACAGCAAAGAGCTGTAGGTGGGTGTATTTATATACCCTCAGAACTGAAACATGGCATTTCATTTAATGCAAGTGGAAAAGGCCCATCTCCGCGTTGACCGAGTACTACGAGCGTAGACAAAGCTCCTGTGTGCGTAGACCACAGATCTGGCGACCTTTCCCTCACGGATCAAGGATCAACGTGCACACCACCTAGTGCTATACACGTAGATCACGATGCTTACCACGATTTCAAGTCCAAATAACATCCAACGTGCGCAGACATCTCCAACGTACGTAGATGTGTGAAGGCATGTTCACGGTCCGGGTCAGACATCCATCTATGTGCGTAAAACTAGCTTCGACGAACGTAAACCCTCTGGCCTCAATCTATGCGCGGAGAACAATCCTCAACGCACACAGATGACTCTCAACGTGTTTTGCACACATAAAACCACCTCCAAACATTCTCGATCAAAGTTTAACACCTCGAAACCCCGAATTTCACTGAAGTCTTGACGGAATACCATCAAATTTCAGTCAAAACGAACGGGATATTACACCAATTGCTACCGAGTCGAGTCAATCTATAAAATGAAAACAAGGCAACACAGAAAAACAAAGTGGTCAGAACCCAGTGAGGGACAACACTCCAGATTATTTCATACGTGCTTCACAAAGACTGGTTTGAAAACCATTTGAAAACTATCGCATGCGGTATATGACAGGTGTACATATATACACACTATATACATAGTATAGTTGCCAAGAAAATGTTTGAAAGTGTTTACACCAAAAGAAAACACATGCACGTTGGTAAAATACTACCAATAGTATCATGTTTGAAAACATAATATACTTATCATGGGACCATAGGTAATCGTGGTGTGGTTTATGCCACTCTACCACCGTATAATGATCGTGGACTCTGCCACTGATCCAGAATCCAACCATGTACCGGACTAGGGTAACATGTCTACCATCTACCTCGATAGTTAGGTCATAACATGCATTGGTATACCAAAGGCTACGTACCCCGTAGCGAACATGTCCCACAATCAAAACCATGCATAGCTCATATTCAAAACATACGAAAAACATATTTATAAATATATATATGTAATTTCTCAAAAAAAAACCCGTGAATATTTATTCACATAGTCTGTTTCATACAATTAACCAATCCTTAGGTTAGTCAAGTTTCCAATATGTGATAACACACATCAAAAACAAACTATACAGTTTTAAGACACAACCTATGTGTTTGAAGCTGTCATCCACTCACCTGGATGTCCCAAGCTCTAGGAATTCAATCAAAGACTGCTTATGGCGCAAGCACAAGATGTGTAACAAATACAACATAACAATCATCAAAATATGATACTGTGGCGTTACTGAACGCAAGAGTGCAATGCAATGCAATGCAATGCATATGCCAACTCTCAAACAATATACTCCCAACTAACCAAACACTCTCAAGTGCTCTAAACATCCTAAAAAACATGAATCTAACATCCTTTTTCTCAAAACAGACCACGATCATTGAGAATCAACATTCTCAATGTTGGACCAATTGTACCTCAAGGTACAAATCATCAAGTCCATCAAAACCAACCATGATTCTAGTGTCTCTAACTCATATTCATCAATATATAACAAAAATGAACTCCCAATAAACCAGAAATCCTTGGGAATCCAAACCCTAACTCTGCTTACACCCATCTCATACAAATACAAAAACTCCAAAAACCAAAGCTAGAATCTATTATTCCAACCTCCATCAATCATAACCTAACATCAAACAAACTCCAATCCATCAGAACCAAAGAGATCAGAATGATCCATCAATCTTAGCTAAATCCCTAGATGAATGATCAATGATCAAAACTAGGAAAAAGAAGGATCAAAGAGTAATTCTTACCTTAGAGATCCAAGAGAAAGCAAAGAAAAGCAAGAGAAGCAAAGGAAATGGAAAGAGATGATGGAGAGAGTTATAGCAGTGGTTGAGAGTGAGTTATGATGGAAAACAAAGCAGTTGGAGGTATTTATAGCCTCACACAACTGACATGTCATGTTGCACTTACAACCTTCTAGAAGGCATGCATTTGCGTGCGTAGTACTCCCTCTACACATGTAGTTCCATCTTATACGGGGTTGTACCCTCCTCAACGCACGCAGACGCCTGAGCTAATGATTTCTCATCCTCAGAACCAAGATCTACGCACGCTCTACCATATACAACGCACACAGTTCTCTCCTCACACTCATGGTGCACGTTCCAGGAATGTTCCACGCACACTGAACCTCTCCAATGCACGCAGACGTGTTGAGGCACATCCACAGACCATCTCAGACACCAATCAACGTGCGTAAAACTCCTCATCTACGTACGTAGATGACCTTCAGACTCTCCAACGCACGCAGAATGCACATTGGACATTTCCAACCAAAATCAAACCTTAAAAATCAAGATTCCTCACATCCAAAACACCCTGAAACTAGACGGAATACTATAGTATTCTGAATGTAAAAGTAGGGAATATTACATGATCCACCATCTACGTGAGTTGTTGATTCTACAACCTACGTTGAAGAGAGAACTACGTGCGTAGATGGGGAATTGCGCACTTAGATGTGTCCTTTCTGGGCGGTTTTGAGTGAAACACAACGTTTCGGCTTTGTGGGTCTATAAATACACCCATCTGCCCTGTTTTCGGTCATAACTCACTTCAACCATCAAAATTACTCTCTCATTCATTTCTCTCCATTTCCTCTTGCTTCTCTTTGCTTCCACTTTTGTTTTTGAGGTAAGAAACACTCTTTGATCCCTTATTTCTCTGTTTTGGTCATGATTTGAGCATTTAGGGTTCATGGCCGAAATTGATGATTCGTTTAGTTTCTTCTTTTTTTGTTGGAACGGGGTTTGATTGTTATTATAATATGCTTTTTTGATGTTGAAATCATAAGATTTAGCTTTGGTTTTGGTGTGTTTTGGAGTTTGGAGATTGAGTTCCAGATTTTGATGATTTATTTGTTTGATTTGGAGTTTTTTTTTTTCTGTTATATGTTGATAGATTGGAGTTAGAAATACTTGATTCATGGTTGGTATTTGCAGATTTGATGAATTGTGTATATGGGTTAGGGTTTGGACGAATTTTTCGTGATTTTTTGAGGAATTTGAGTTATTTTTGGTAATCTAATTGTAGATTCATGTTCTTAAGGTTGAGATTCACCAATTTGGGTGTTTAGAACCAGTTTCTATCGGTTGATTCGAAAGTTGGAATATTTGTGTAATTTGCCCTTGAGGACTAAATGTGATATTGGGCATTTAAGGGTCAAAATGTGATTTTGCATATTTGATGATGGAAATAGATTTTTAGATTTTGTCTGGGCATGTGAGTTGCATTTGCATGTGCACGTATTTCGGTATAACCACAATATCAGTGTCTCAATTGTTTTGTTTCTAATGTGTCTGTTTCAGCTTCTTGCTCTTATTAGCATGACCAGCCGCTCGTCAGTGGTGCCTGACCGTTAGAGCTTAGACATCCAGGTGAGTGGATGACAGCTTCAGACGCATAGGCTGTATCTCAAAACTATATATGTTTTTGTTGTATTTGACACGTATTTGAAATTAGACTAATCTAAAAATTGTCTAATTAATAATATGTTTTTGTGAAATAATATTCACTACTCTGTTTTTGAAATCTTATATATACATACATACATACATACATACATACATACATACATACATACATACATACATACATATCCTCTCTCAGTTTTTGATTCTGAATTGAATGCTTTGTTTTTGTATGTTAAATTGTTATGAATTTTTATTTTGGGACGCCTAGCTACGGGGTACGTAGCCTTTGGTATACCAATGTTTTGATATGACCCAACTACCAGGGTTGTTGTAGCCACGTGTCTCGGCCCGACACGTGATTTGTTTTTGGATTAGTGGCAGAGTCCACGATCATTATACAGTGGCTGAGTGGCACAGACCACACCACGTTTACTATTGGTCCCATATTACTTATACTCTATTTTTGACTCTGATACTACTAGTAACATTATGTCTGAGTGTATGTGTTTACTTTGTGTGTAAACATTTTCAAAATGTTTCTTTTTTGAAACTATACTATGTATGTAGTGTGTATACTTATATATATTTTCTATACCGACATGTGGTAGTTTTTGAACAGTTTTCAAACCAGTCTTTGTGTGGTACGTGTGAGGCATTATGAAGTGTTGTCCCTCACTGGGTTTTGACCTCATTTCTTTTCTTTGTTTATCATGTTTCTATCTTACAAGTTGATTTTGAATCAGCAACCGTTTGGCATCTCCACTCAGTGAGACATCTGTTTATTTGGTTAGTGACATCCTCTTGGTCGGACTTCTCCTTTTGTTTTATAGCTCCGCACCGAGATGCTGTTGGATTACTGGGGGTATATTTTTCCTTTTAATTACTCTGATTTGTTATACAGTTGCGTTGTATTTAATTTCACTTACTTATATTTTATCGCATTTATTTATATATGTTTTCTTTATAAATGTTTTAAAGTTAAAATGTTTTAATTAATGAATAATTTGGGTAGAGTTTCCGAATCTCAGAAGCTTGTGCAAGATGGGCTGGGCTCTCATATACGGTCTGCCTCGTACGTCGGTCATGGTTCGAAAACGGGTCGTTACAGTGCGTAGCACGAATATTGCGCTTGTTTGATAGGTAATCTAAGATATAAAGGCATCAAAACCAGGCTAGAAATGAAAAACTATTTACCCAAGCAGTATCTCTGGTTTTGTTGGTGCTTTAAACAATTTTGTCTCCTCCTTAATATTGTTATCTCTCGACTCAATAATTTTAAAATAATTCCATTCTCCCACATTTTTTCCAACTGAGTTTATTAAGCTTGTAATGTTCCATAATTCCAACGTTCAGACATTTTGACAAATTTATGCATAAGGCTATGATCAATAATTGATCATATAAGAGAATATCT
>CAODLS010981614.1:0-15971 GCA_948243855.1 Flueggea neowawraea | reverse complement strand
ATAAGCATAAAAAAGGAGGTTTGGTCAGAAGTGACGTGGAAGAAAATGTTTGAAAATAGGTTGTGTATTCTTTTTCCGAGAAAAAGAGGGAAAGGACTCTGCTTTATGAATTGCCCTCAGGACACGCTAAGCCGTCTGGTAGAGCCCATGATCGTACCCATCACTACCTCAACAAGGGACCATTTCACTGGGACTTATTGTCTTTTAATTCAACAAATATCTTTATCTCATGCAATCCCTCAAGGGGTAGCCTAGGACGTTGTCTAAGGTTCGCACGGCGCAGGTTTGAATTTGTGAGGGAGTGATCTAATTTCGTATAGTCCCAATTGTCGCGGACTCTTATTACACATTAGAACTTAATTGATCAGACCTCAAGTTGTTAGCTCTCGATGAGGGGTTGTGGTGACGACATTCATGATTCGAGCCTAAGTCGGACTCTAAGTTCAACTATGACTCTTCAAACATGCCGCAACGAGAAGAAAATGCCTGCATGAAAAACGTCCATCAGTGATATGGTACTACTTGTAGCCCCTAACTCTCTTTTTTCATGTAAAAAAAAAACTTTATCTCATGCAATTGCTTTTCTAATTCTAACACAAACTTGGCAGTTTATCTTACCTTACGTTTTACTATAAAATAAGTTAAATAACTGAGAGATGAAGCTAAAGTAATGGGAGATAGAAAATCGGCGATAAATCACAACAATGATAACAAAATAAATATTTGAATGCACAGGACCGGCAGGTCCTCAACTCCAAATTATGATTTGGGCACTTTAGTGGGCTAAGTCCAATTAGTGATGGAGGAAATTACAGCCCTCAAACCTTTTCCAAATTCCTTTTTGCTACTTTCGCCACTGAATTACTCATTTCATATTAACATCTACTCATATATTGTATGCCCACTATTAAATATAATATCTCACTCTTATTACTTGATTAATTTGTTTGAATTCAATGAACAAATTTCTTGTAATATTTTTTTAAGTTTGTTTTAGTTTGAATTAGAGTTTATTGTTATGATAATTATGTTATACACAATAAAAACTTTGCAAAATTTGCTCCGTATGGACTATGTATGTTTATTACAAATATAATTTTCAATATTTCATCCAAACGATTGTAATTTTTAGATTCACGGATATAAATTTTCAATTCATGAACTCTTGTTTATATGTATTTATATATTGTTTATAAATAAAATTCAATCAACTTCAATCAATATATAAACATAAAACAAAATATAAACAAATATATAAATAAATATAAACAACATATAAATAAATTCATGTGTTTGTAATTTTTATTTGTTGGACCGTACGCTTGAAATTATGAATAATATGGGTTGAAATTTTGAAACTGGGTTTAAGATTTTGTAAATTCTTATTTAAGAGTCCGTGAATATGTAAATCTCCCTTTATTATTTGTTATCTTTAAATTTATTATATATTATATATATTGATAGTTTGTAAAAAGTTGCAAAAAGATGCATTGGGAAATATTTTATTGAGTTACATAAAGATACATCGGAAAATATTTTTTCAAGAAAATAAAAAGATTTTTTTTCATTTATTGGATTTATAACTTAGAGAAATGAATAGCAATAGTATATAATATATATGTTAAATTAGCACATTTGATAATTTCTAAAAAAATTATAATTAATGTACCAAAATATAATGTAAAAGGAAAGATGGAAGAAAAAGGCAAAGATGAAGGCAAAAATGTGTGAGTATCGATAAATAAAGAAATAAATTTTGTTTAATTATGTTGAAAATGAAGATTGAAGATGATATTAACAACTTTTTAATATCTAAGAACCAAATTTCCTTTTTAGTTGTTGTGTCTCTACTTTTAATATTTGTCACTTTCAAAGAAAAAGAAATATGCGATTCTTGTTTTTACAACCGAGTGGCATACAAGATATGAAAATGCAGAACTTAAAATATGGAAATGCGCAAGAACAAAATTCCGTAGACTTAAATGTATAATTTTAATAATTTAGAAATAGTTAAATGTAATTAGCATCTTAATAGAAGTGTTTAGGACATGAAGTGAACTGGGCACTCTGTGGTACCCAGACAAAAACAATAATTAAACTGTGAGTTGAGGGAATTTTGGAGATACAGTGGGTAGTGTACTGCAACTAGCGAGCAGGTCTCAGTCGTGGGGCTAGCACATACAGGAATCTTCGGGTTCGTGTAGACAGAAAAATGGAGTGGGACTCTCCACTACAAAAGAACCATCACTTCTTTAAACCAAATGAACCACACTCCACTCATAATGAGATGTCACCAAACTGAACTATCACCCTGCTGCTGCTGCTGCTAGTGTTTGATTGGGCTCATCAACAGAGCTTTGTTATTTTATTTACAGTCTACTCACACCTTGGAAGCCCCTGGCTCTGATTTTATGGGCCGATCAATTTTAACCAATAGGCAACTTACAAAAACAGTTCAACAAACTTTCTAAATTGACTTCGAATGTGCCCAACCTTTCTGTTTTCCCCCATGCGAACTCCTCCTTCTTTCCGAACAAAATCATTCTTTTTCGACAGCCCTAGCCAAAATGATTTTTCAACACGACCGTTACATCTCCGCACTGAAAGTTTACATTTTTTTCACTTTTCGCCACTTAAGCCCTCATTTTTTCTTCTTTTCACTTATTATCCTTTTTACTGTTTTTTCACTTATGTCAAGGATTATTTTTTCATATTTAAAACAACTTGAAAATAGCTTTTCCAATTTTTTTTTTAAGATTTAATTTTTATTCTTTTTTTTTTCCTCTTCATTTGTTCCTTTTTTTTAAACCGGAATGAATGCTTCATTAACATGTCAAATTTAAAACAGAATACAAAGCCGAAGAGAGGTAATAATCATTTGTCCTTGTTTGACTTTTTTGTTTGAATTAATTTTTTTTCACATCTAAATTGTTTGATGGTTTTTTTGTTTTACTATATTTTCATGTACAATTTTTTTCCCAATGTTTTAAATTATTCTATTAACTTTTTAACCAACTTGTTTTTTTTTTTATTTTTAGTTTTTTAAAAAATTAGATAATAATTATATAAACTTTTTAAATCAAATAAACCTAAAATAAACTTAAAATAAATATTTTAAAATCCTTAAATAATTTTTTTTAAAATAAACACAAAATAAACTTTAAATAAACGTTAAATGAACTTCAAATAAAAGTAAAATAAACTTCAAATAAAACTAAAATAAACATTTACAATAAAATAAATTTACAATAAACCTAAATAAACTTAAAATAAACCTTTTAAAATCCTTAAATAATTTTTTTAAAATCTGTAAAATAAACACAAAATAAACTTCAAATAAACCTAAAATAAACATTAAATGAACTTCAAATAAAACTAAAATAAACCTTAAATGAATCTAAAATAAACCTTTTAAATAAAATAAACTTAAAATAAACCTTTTAAAATAATCAAGTAAACCTGTTTGAAATCTGTAAATAAACTTGAAATAAAGTCACATAAACTAGTAATACATCTTAAAAAAACCTAACATAAACTTTATAAATATAATAAACCAAAAATAAACTGAACATAAACTTAACATAAATTAAAATACACCAAAAAAGTCTTAAAATAAACATAACCTTAAAAAAATAAAATAAATCTAAAATAAACTTAATATTTAAAAGTTTAAAATAAACTTAAATAAAAATTTAAAATAAATAAAAATAGACTTAAAATAAACCTAACATAAAAAATATTTAAAAATAAAAAAATAAACTTAACATAAACTTTGTAAAATTTAAATATACCAAAATAAACTTAAAATAAACTTAACCTTTCAAAAATTAAAATAAACCAAAACTTAAAATAAAACTAAATTAAATATTATAAAATTATTAAATAAAATTTTCAAAATCTTGATCAAATCAAAAAATAAACCTATACTTTTAAAAAAATGTATGGTAAAAAAAAAAAAAAAAAAGGACTAAAATGTTAAAATGAAAACAAAAAGGATTATAGTAAATAAACAAGAAGAACCAACAACTAGCTTGGAAACACTAGTCGCACCACCGCCAAAACTACACTGCAAGCCGACAACCGTCGACAGCTTCCGACGATGCACCGAGAGGAAATGACGAAGCGACGGCAAAGAGAGGACCTGACGGGGACAGGACACGACAAAGAGAACTCGACGGAGAGAGAGGAGGACGAGGAGAGATGTCGCTAGATCTAGCGAGTCGACGAAGAGCAACGGGGAGAGAAGACGCCAAGAGATAAAGACCGCAATGGAAATAGAGGGCTCGACGGAGGAGAGGGCAACAGAGAGATAGAGAGTCAGCGGAGAGGAGGAGATGTAGGAGAGAGAAAGAGAGAGAGAGAGGAACAAGAGAGATGAAATGGTAACACTAAAAGCAACCTCCAATTCTTAAGGAACAACAAACTTCTTCACTTTTTTCCTTCAACGCATTGCAGAAAATGGGTTCCTCCTAAAATGAATGTCATGAGCACCGTGTACACCATTGTACACCTCTGCCAATTTCTCGCGAATTTCAAAAAGGTAGTATTTTCATATGAGTTTCATCGTTTTCCGGTATTTTGTATATTGAGAATCTAGTGGTGATATTTTTTAGAATTACCATTTTAACTTGAAAAAAGTGTTATTTTTCCCATAGAAGTTGTCTGCATTGAATTTTGGGCCAATTCAATGTCAGCCACGTTTGTTTAGTGGTAATTATGGGATTCACGAACAAATTGCAATATTTATTCTGTACGGTCCACTTTTACTTACAAATACACTTTTTAATATTTTATTCGTTCGCACGTCACTTTTTCGATTCATGGACATACATTTTTATTCCGTACGGACAAGGTAGGCTATGTTATTGGTATGCTGTTTCTATATTAGATCAAAATAATAAATAAACAAATCTGAATTTTTATATGTTGTTGATTTGTTATTGACACAAAATACCATATAAACTTCATATAAATAAGATATATGTTGTTGTTTTATTGTTAATACATTATATATATGTTGTTTACATGTTGAAAATAATATATAAATAAATCAGTAATTTATATGTTGTTATTTTGTTGTTTATATATTGTTTATATGTTATTGATAACTTGTTTAGATGTTGTTTTCTAACATACAACATATAATCAAAATATCAACAAAATATAAACAATATTCAAGTTTTAGAACAAGAAACAACGTATAAATAACATATAAGCAACATACAAACAAGTGTTAAACAAGTCTGAAAAAATGAACAGATTTTAATCAAATTCTAAACAAATTTTAAACAAGAAAAAACATATAAATAACATGTAAACAACATATAAAATCCATATAAGCAAGTTTTAAACAAGAAACAACATATAAAATCCATATAAACAAGTTTTAAACAAGAAATAATATATAAACAAGTTTTAAACAAGTTAAAAAAATAAATAGATTTTAAACAAATATAAACAAGTTTTAAAGAATATTAAAAAATATAATTTATGAAACTAAAAATGTAACTTTGAAAATAAAAATGTAATTTTTAAAATTTGGTCTTGTAATATGCGTAATTTTCTAATTTTTGCTAAAATTTTTAAATTAGATCCACCAAATCAATAATATGTAATTGTGAGTGTCGTGAATATCAGTTAGGCCCAATCAAAATTTATACTACCTGTCTTCCATTTATGCGTCCTGGCTCTATGCCGTGTCCTAGGTAATGTCGTTCATTTAAGTGTATGTCATGCGATTGAACGACCTGTTTTTCGATATAGGTTTTCAAAACTAATATGGTTGAGGTTGACTACCATTTGGTTCTCTCCTTTTTCATTAACTTAAGATGCAATGATTCAGTTTTTTTAACAAAGACAAGCCACATTTGTAAGAACTACTTTTGTTTAAGAGTTATAGATATCTATGAGCTAAGATTCATCTAATAAATAAGTACACATCAAATTTTGAGTTCAAACTTTTATGGAAAGTACATGTAAAAATTAATTCTTAAAACATTTAAGACTGTGCATTAGAAAAAAAACCTTTTGTCAAACTCCAATCTCATCAAAGTAGAACATTTTGGCCAAGTAAAATTTACATGAATAGTGAGTCATGTGGTTTAACTCAGTGGTACTGGTACGACAACCACATTTAGGATTTAAAAGTTCTCAGATCCAAAAACCCGCATCTATAATTATATTTTTTTTATAAAATAATACTAGCAGTGGAATTCGAAAAAAACATCAAAAACGTTAATACTTGCCACAGCCCTGAGGGGGACATACTATATGACTAAACTAAACTAAACTAAACTAAACTAAACTAGCGTTGGATAGTGAAGCTAATGGTAAAGTAAAAAAGTTAATTAAATAACTACCAGAAAACTAGAAGGCAATATATTATAAAAATTGATTTCTCTTCTCTGTGACATTACTCTCGTTTGATTATTTCGATGAACATGAGCACTGCTTGATTATGATTCGATCAATAGGCTATCTAGTGGTCTAGCAGTTTGTATATTCATGGCGCATAAAAGAGAAATATCTATCTTTTTGGCCAATAACTAATTAATGATAATGCTCTTTCATTTGTTCAAATTTGAACGTGTTTACACCAAAATATTTGTTCGGGTCCAATGGGCCGAGTCGAGTCCCGTAGCCCCTCGAGTTGAGCCCATAAGCCGGGAATCTAACTCAAGCCTGGAGAATGAGTCCAAAGCCGGGGGAGGTATTTGAATTACATTAAGAGCAATTGGTAAAGAGTCCCAGTGGTTGGTGGAGTTAGTTTCCCACCAAGAATTACAGCCCAATGGGACATGGTTAGTGGAATGAGAGAAAACAACCGCATTTCTTGGAGGAATCGTTGCAAATGAGGTCTACTTAAAGCTTTCAACAAATCTAATAGCAATGGATAAATGAGGACAAAAGTTTAGTCCAAGTGGAAATTTTAGCCACTGGGAGTCTTCCAGCGAGTTTACAGCAAGGAGAGTTCTACTGGCACTAGACTTTCCATTTTTTCCACTGTAGCAACAAACTTTTCCGAATGAAACAACTATAAATATGTTGGCAGCATATTTCAAGCCCCTCCCCCCTCACACTTACGTTACATTATACACACCCAATAGTGTTTTATGACTTATTTTCTTTAATTCTCAACCCTCTTCCAGTTTTCTTCCTTCGTTCTTTTTGTTTTCAAATTCTCCATTGTACTTTTCTTTCCTTCATTAATAAAATCACTTTCATTGTGCTCTTGTGAATTGTTGTGCAACGAACAAGGAACTCGTTACAATAGATTTCGTCCATTTGTCTATTTGCAATCGTTTGAATGAAGTCAGATTGATCTGTTTCTTAGCTTGGAAGAACTTTAAACTTCCTGGCACGCTCGCAATCAGAGAAAAGAACAACATTGTTCTTCCCTTGACGGAAAAATAGGGAAACAATATGTTTTTATAAGTCATTTTATTTGCTCTCACTAAAATCAAACCCTCAACCTTTTAAACTACAGGTGATTTCAGTACAAATGAACTACATACTCATATATTCACGTTTGTATGTTAAGCCCGTCAATTTAGTGAAGTGTGTGTCACACACAACTATCTAAACTTTTTTCACGGGTAGATATCGAAGGTATCTTCTGGCCCGTTAAAATGTTGAATTATATGCATTTTCGTACATTTTACGGACGGAGATATTGTCAATCCAAATTTCAATAAATTCAAAGATTTAATTATAAATGTCGAGAGCGATATGTTTTGGTTAGAGGCCATTTGATCCACTTCAAAAGATATTTATAATATGTCAGTTTTTTTGTACAATTAATTACCTCTTAATTATTAATTTTCTATTTTATAATTCCTGCTTGAATTGAAATATAGATAGTGAATGTAATCTAATGTTAAACAGATTATATTTAACAAATAACTATAATGAATACCAAGAATATAACCTCGAAGAATACAGTGTAAGAATTAAGGATCGTATTGTTTACTAGTTTCACATGCACCTCACAATCATTTACGATACAATATTAATAAACTATCAAAAGGCCTATAGACCAAAATAACCGCCCCTATAGGGTTTTTTTAGTGATACAATATTAATAAACTATCAGTGGGATAATACGATATGATTATGATAATGATATTGTGGTCACTGGATGCATCCCCATATTTATTTTATTCGATAAGAGCAACTCCAACCCAACACAATTTTTGTGTTTAATGTAAAAATAGAGTAAAAATGGTCTCTCCAACCCAATTTCATTTTTCTGCCACTTTTGTGTTTTGCTACAGTGTCACACTAAGCAATGAAAAAAATTGTTTTTTTTTTTATTTTTTTTGTTCTAATCTTATTTTTATTTTTTCAAACCAAATGATTCATTTTATTTAACAAATAATTAAGAAAAAATTAAATTTGTATTTAGTTTGTGAAAAAATAATAGTAGAAAATGTGATTTAGAAATAATATTGAGAGAATATTCTTTTTTAGAGTTAGAAAGAAAGTTGTGGGTTGAAAATATTTTTACTGTAAAAATTATATTTTTATAAAAAATTGCATAAAATTAGAATTTTGAGTTGAAAATAGCCTAAGTAATTGGTGTATTCACGCCACCTAAAGGTGCATTGAGTTCAATGATCAAAAAATCTCCTCTGACTGAAGTATCCCACCGAAGTATACACACGATAAAAATAGTTAGATACAATGTACTATATGAATGATTAACAATTTGATTATAAAATTATATATTATTTACTCACAATGTATCTCAGACGTTTGTTACGCACCAATAACCTTCAATTCTCTGATTTGCGGTTAATTTGATCTGCTGAATTTATATCATATCAATAATAAATTAAGACCAAATTCATTTAGGCAAAGTGGGTTGTTGAGTTAATCTCACCTCCTCACATATAATTTGAGATCCTGAGTTTAAAGCTTATCAGGAAGAGATGTGATTTAAGGGTAGTATATGATTTATATTATATACTAGTTAAAAAAAAGATCAAATTCGTTTCGAGTAAGAAACTAATTTTCTTGCAGCTATTCATTTACGATACTAATTATTTTATAATTTATTGGGATCAACAAATGAAATATATCTCGTACTATATATATAGTGTTTCGATTAAATTTCTTACTTAATAATGAAATATAATTTACAGATTTTAGTGTATTTCTATCAACAAAATTTTCTATAAAATTATAGATTGGTCCTTTCCTATATTTTCTTTTCCTATAACAACTTTTTTTCCTATAACAACTTATTTATCAAATTGAGTAATTTTCCAATTAGTCGAATCTGCTCCTCTTCCTCCACTATTTTTTAAGTTTTCAGACTAGTCCCCTGTACTAAATTCATGCTAAAACAGCCCCTTGTTCATTTGAAATATCTATTTCTAACTTCCAATGTAGCCGATTCCATTTCAGATTTATTAGGCCCATGTTTAGTGTTCAAATTCTTTAAAAATAATTTAAACTACTGCCCAGCTGTTAAGCCTAAAAATGAATTCATGTTTAACCAATCAATTGGTGTAACCTAATCGGTTTGTAAGTTTTAATTATATAGTCAATTAGTTTTACTAACTATAACTAATACAGAAAATCAACCTATCGGACATAAAATTTATTAAATCAGTAGCACCTTGATATTTCAAACAGAAGTTTATTGTATAAAAATTGCTAATTTAATTTCTAAATACCTAGCACAACTTAAACTTTAAAAGTAGTTAACTTGACTTGACTATCACATCGCATAGAAACATATGCTTCTATTTCAAACACTAAACAACTTTCTTCCAACCTCCGAATCAGTCCCTAAATATCAGTAAAAACTCCACAAAAATGTGAAAACAAAGCTAAATTTAGCAACCAAGGTTTTCAGTTATCTTACCTTTATGTACTCATTGTTAATCACCTTTGAAACTATTTTCGGTTTGAGCTTTCTTGTGATTTCTCAGGAGGACAGCTTATATGTGCAAATTTTCGGACAGAGGTTAATTCTTTTGGAGTCTTAGAAGGCTTGGTGTTCGTAAATATAAGGTGAAGATAATAAATTAGACCACCGTCACTCGTAGGTTCTGTTTGGTGTTGTGCTTTGTAAAAATACTATTAGTAAATGATGATTGACAAACAGTATTATATAAAAGTGTTTTTATTAATGAAAAAATTGTTTAGTTAAAAGTGTGGCTGATAGTTTTAACTTTTTGCTGTAAGAAAAAGCAACAAATTTTAACTTTTCCGAAACAGAGTTTTGAGAAAATATTACAATTGTGCGTCACAGTTTTTAAGCCATTACTAAACACTTAAAAAATGCGATAGACTCCAAAACACATTTTTACAATTTGAACGCAATTTTAATTTGAATGCCAAACAGACACGTAGTGTTAGTTTTGTTTTGCTCCCGTTGTTAATGCTAATCTATTTCTATGTTATTTTATTTTTATTACGAAGAGTGGCCATCAAGCTACAAGTTACACATGATAATTAAGTTACTAGAATATTCCAATACAATCTTGACATTTGTTCTAATCTATTTGATGTATATCATGTACATTTTCAAAATTTGATGTACATCATGTACACAAGTGTTTAGTTAAATTCTGAAGAAATGAAGAGCTTGCATGCGTTGGGAGTCTGGCTAGGTGAGTAGGTGTCAAGAATTAAGTGAGGGTCTGTTTTCTTAACCCACATATATCTTAATTTTCATGTTGTCCCTATTTTCTTCTTTCTTCTTTTTCTAGACCCTATGCTATTTTATTTCTTAAATTATTTTCTTCAATTGCACTTCTTTTATCTCATCTCGATTCATACTTGACACTAGTTCACAATGACACTTCATATTTAAATTATAGTTCCTATACTATATATACTTGATCGACACCACATATGACTATACAATCACACAATAATTTATTCTTGATCATTTATTTATTCAAATATGAATCCAATAAGATGGATTTAGAACATAAAATAGTAGAAAAATTAATAACACAATAACAATAAAATTCAAAATCAACGAAATATTTTTAGACAATATAGACTTGATAAATGGTGGCACGTAGGTGGATTACGACATTTTTGGATATGTATTAAGTCATAGTATTATTCTATGACTAGACTGAGATAATCATGGATGTTTCGCCGCTTGTGGAAGACCTTGAGGACTCCTTGACCTTAATGAGTCTTTGGAAAATAAATTGACGAGTTTGGGAGACAACACGTAATCCTTTGAGCGATATGCCGTGCCTAAATGGTTTTATGCTATTTCATATCACCAACCACCAAGGTGGGGAACAAACTTTTAACAGCATGCCAAGACTATGTACATATGGCTTAAACTATGGCATCTTCTAGCTCTGGACTTGACGTCCACCATTAACGTGCGTACTTTCACTTATGAACCTGCATTCATATGGTTTAACTTCTCAATTAAGTTTTAAGTGCTTCTTCTTGTTACTGGCTGTTCAGTAATAAACATACTTGATTTTGAGATGTGTAAATTTTGCGACTTTTTCATAGTAGGAGCAAGTACTTACCAAAAAATAAGACAACTGTTAATACTCAGATTTTCAAAATTGAGTGTCTTTCACAACTATATTAATTATAAAATGTATGGTTACTACACAGATATTTAACTTATCCTATGTACACAAAATATAATGTTATCAAAAAGAAAAAGATTAATTGGGACGAAAATATATGTTACCGTAAGGCAAAAAAAGTGAGGCATAAAAATTCAACACCGCGTTCACGGTGGTTGGCCCTCAAGCTGAAGCACACAAGTCAATGAGTTTTTAAACCAATCACACACTATTTGTGACTGTGATGCCAATTCCTTGACGGTTCTTTTAAGTCTTGGACTATCTCATGTATTTTAATTACGTAGACTTTCTCACAAGTTAATAAAACAGACCTTAGCTCATCTCAATCATTAAGTTAACCTTATTGGATATATTCATTCTCTGTTAAACATGAATATTATAGGAATACAGTGACCTTTTTTTTTCTTGCTTTTTCATGTTAAAATTAGTTTGAGAGGCACACTATATATTCGCCAATGCAGATCCCATATATTTTAATATTATAAAACGTACTTCTCATAAAACCTTGCATGCGTACTGTTCATAAATAGTTTACTAATACCGTTGAGTATTTTAGCGAAATATTCTTATACGAATCAATATTCATATGGATATAATTAGAATCTGCAAATAAAAGTATATTTTTGAAGACAGATAACTTTTTCATTAGTAAATAGTGAAAAATTATACATATATCACTCTCCTCATTATTTTTTTAGCATTAGCTAGTTGTTAGGACCGAAATTTCATTATTTGGTAAGAGAAATTAAAAGGCCATGATAATTAGTTGTTGAAGGATTAATCCTGATAGTGTTGTGAGGAGTATTTCTCAAGTGGGCACGACAAAGACACTACCGGATAACTGCAAGAAGAAGTCCAAAAAATTAGGTTTAAATGGGAGTTTGTACACCGATGAATTAGATGATGCGTCAGAGGAGGTGATTTTCTAATCAAGAAGAGCAATTCAATTCTTTTGTATCCTCAAAAAATAGCTGAAATGGGTGACGAGCCATATGAGACATACGGAATTGGGTCGTAGTTGGGTATACTTCTCAGCGACAAACTATGATTATTTTTACTTAAAAACATCGATGAATGACGTTATGGAAGTTGACATTAGCGGCGAATGAATGACTATGATTAAATTAAAGCCTTAATTTTTTTTAAGTTCTGGCACTTAAAAGCTATTATGGCACTTAGAGCACTTCTTTGGAATTTATTTTTCAAAAATTAAACTTCAAAACTTTATGGTAGTTGGTGGGTCCGTAGTACGGATATTTTCTTTTATCTTTCTTGTTGAAGTCATGAGAAATAAAGCAACGTAGACAATGATTCAAACATAAATTCCATAACCGCGTTTTCTTTGAAGACTTTTAGAAATAAGGTATGAAGCCTTTTTATTCACGTAAATAACCATATGGTGTAAATTAAAATAATTACAATTATTATATGATTGGAATTATTGCAATTTTAACTAGAACTGCCAAGGATGATCAACATTTATGTGTGAAATGGATTTGATAGTCATAATCACAGAGCTCTAATCGATTTTAAATGGCCATGGAATTGATGGTATTCTTGTCGTCATGCTCACCAAAGTATGAACTATATATATAAGGTATAAATAATCAAGTTTAAAGTTTTAAAAAAACTTACACTTACGTGTAAGTGGATTCCTTCTTTAAAAAAAATTCAAGACAAAGTAAAATTTAAAAGTTCGTCAATATCCTAAATTTCTTTTTAAAAGACAATGCCGACCTCCATTGATAGCAACATTAATCATGTTGATATTTCCAGTGTACTCTTTCAAAGGCAGTTGCAAGTTAGGGTCAAACATGAAGACTGTCAGAACCTCGCAAGAAAAAAAAAAAGACTATTTCACTGTTAAGTGTACAAACTGTGATCAATATATTGTGTAGGTCGTAAATTTGAATTCTGGGAGCAAATAAAATAACTTATAAAAAAAAGTCTACTAACTATAGAATCCAAGTAAGGACATAATATTTTGGAACTGATGTGGATGCTGCGTGTACACTATTAAAGGCAAATACATCAAGTTTTTTCAAAAGAAACTAACGCTAGGTTAACTCAGTTAGACTTATTCAACCAAACGTCCATGTAATTCAGTTTGAAATTCAGCAATACCAAAACCCATGTCTTCTCTACCTAATCCTCCAACAGAGCATAGATTATGAGAGAAATCAATATTCATCGGAGCATGTTTTGATTCTAGGAATCAATGATTGTGACACAACAATCTTATTAATAAGCATATTATTGAATATATACATGGGTGTGTACATACTGGCCTACATTGTCTTATCAGTTAACACTATTGTTTAAATCAGTTGAAATCCCATAATAATTCAATAATACATTCCACAAGCATCATCTCTACTTAAACGCAAATTAATCAACTAAAAGTTCGGTAAATTTTCCATGCAGAATTCAATCTAATCAGATTAGAACTAATTTCTTGACAAACAAGATTAGAACTAATTAATTATTGAAGAAGAAAGAAACACACATTTATACACAACATTAGCTATCTTTTAAATATTGCCACGGCCCTCAAAAAACTCCATATTGTTATCATCAATGATCTTAAATATTTCTTCTTAAAGCTTAATTATATGTTCTAATTACAGTGCTGACGTGGCTTCTTAGGCTGCATTCTGCTCTAGGTTCTTTTACTCTGCAATCTACTGGAAGAGCATGAAGAGAAGGAAAAAAGAAAAAAACTATGTGATCTTATCAAGTGGGACTCAATGGAAACAAACTCAAGAGCTCTGGCGGCTGGCCGCCCCTCGGAGTACTCAACGGCGACGGGTGCAGATAAAAACAATTTTCAGCTATAGCCCTCTCCTCCTCCTCCGACGATGCTGACGACGTTGACAACGGCGACGAAGTCAACTCACACCCTAGAGGTGTCACTGGACTGAGATTAGGAGAGCACTCTAGCCGGTGGCTCTGGCGCGGTGATATAACGGGAGATTGATCAAGAAAGGCAAGGCCGAGCTTGATTACGAGCTTCCTCATGTTGTGTCTACGTTCTTGGAGCTTGAACGGTGACCGGCGTGGGCCGGTGGGGTCAACCGGAAAGGATGAAGTCTTTTGGGTTCTTGTGGGGAAAGTAGGAGGTAGTTTTGTGGAGTAGTCACCGTCTAAGCCGGTGAGTTTTTGAACCAAGTCTCGGAAAGTGGTTTTGTCAGCTTGGACAAAGGAGGTGGTGGGTGGCTGAGGTGAATAAGAAGTTGTTATGTGTGTGTCCATATTTCTGATCATGGAGAAGAAAGTTTAAGTGTTAAATTAAAGGGTTGAAAGTGGGGGTATATATAGTGGCTAGTGATCTTTTATGATCGAGAGACTATTTCATGTTGAGGAATATAGTGGCTAGTGATGATGAAAGAGTCAAATGTTTGAGTGGAGAAAGTAGAAACTAAGTGGGAATGTTTCGTGTGAAAGACTCATCAGGCAGTTGTCTTTAAACTTATTAGTGTACTTGTTTCGCAGCATATTTTGTTTGAGGCAAGTTTTCTTGGTCCTACGCGGTATCCAATTACTTTTATCATTTAATTATCATTATTTTATATTATAATAATTAAATACATACAAAATTGCAATTATTTTTCAACCTGTGGTTGGTAATCTTGTGGTTATAACGTCTTTTCACTGTACATAAACCATAGTTCAAATCAACTTGAGAGGGTGTTTCTAAGAGGCTAAATAGTTTCGTGCTTCTCTATGCTCTGTTAATGATGCTATGGTAATAAGATTTGACTGACATTATGTTTAATCATAGTTCTTCAAATATTTCATAACGAAGGAGATCAACCAAAGCTACATCTTGACAAAGATTAATTATGATGGTCGCTTCAACTTTTCATAAAGATTGTGATATTTGAAATACAGTCAAAATCCTAATTTTGGATATGATTCTCATCTAACCATGGATGTTCTAAGATGTGTAATCGAGTTTATTTTTAATATAGATGGAAGAGTTGTTAATGCTATATTATAAGGTCATTTTTTAAGAGTGTTGTTGCCTCATGAAAATAACAACAATAATAAGAAAACTATAACATTAAGGAATCGCAAATATCGCTTCATAACCTGAAAATACAGAACACAATGAAATTGACATGATGTGGGTAATAAAACTCACCTAATAATGCACTTAAAACAGTAACAGAAACGTTACAATTCTTATCAAGACAAACGTTACATGAAATTAATAAACTTTCATCAACTCACTATCTATAAATAGTCTTTAGAGGCAACTTGTTGAGGTAAGTTCTACTACCAAAACTTACCTACATTCTGTCAAAATTCTTACTGACTTGAGGGTCGGAGAGTAACTCGACCTCATTATGTTATGTGTTTTCAGGTTACAAGACGACGTTCACGATT
>CAODLS010981576.1:0-24430 GCA_948243855.1 Flueggea neowawraea | reverse complement strand
CGACAAAAAAAGTTCTATAAATGACAAGAAAAATGTGTAAAACATTTAGTTAATTTTTTTTTGTTATGAAAAAAAATCAACACATAAATAAAAATAAAATAATATTTTTAACTCTTTAAATTTAACTATTCTGTTGGACATACTTTTACAGCGTAAGCTATGTGATTTTAAAATTGCGGGAGAGTCAGCAGAAACAATTGAGTTAAAAAAGGAAGCTGGATGCGTTTATTTTCTTTTATTTGACTCTGTCAACTTTTATATATATATATATATAGCCGTCCTATGAACGCGCACGTGCCTTTCACGTGACGTGTGCCTTTTCTTCAGATAAATACTAATAACTGCTATGGTTTTTTTTTTTTCTCTCGTAGAAGCTAACTTTATAATTTTTTTGTAGATGATAGGTCTCATAAAAATAGAGAATCGTCCTCATATTTTTTAAACCTAATTCTTAAAAATTCATCGATATTCTTTGAATATTAATTTCAAGAACTTGTGATTTCGTAGTCTTAAATATGAGTATTTACTAATTAGTTATCAACTTTAATAGCTACTTTATATAAGTCTATTCTTCATTTTATTTACAATATTTTTAAAATATTTAGTTGTATAAATTTCGACAAAAAAAGTTCTATAAATGACAAGAAAAATGTGTAAAACATTTAGTTAATTTTTTTTTGTTATGAAAAAAAATCATCTATAATATACAACAATTTATTTGAATTTTTAATTAGTGAAATAGTGATTTATTTATGTAATGTTCAAAATATATTTGGGAAAAATATGGGCAGACATATGGTTTGATTGGCTCAAAGATTCCGAGTGGGGGAAAGCTGCATGTTCCATGGAACTGGGTTGGGTTAATTTTATGGGCCAATTACAGAAACATGCACGATTAAGATTTTAAATACAAAAAAGGGCCTCTAAATGATTTTTGACGACCGAACGTGGAATTTTAGCAACACGTGCGCTGATTCTAAACATCCATACGGACAACCGTAAATCAGCCCACTTATCCAAGTTTTTAATTATTTTTTAATATTTAATCCTTAGTATTTTTTGTTATATTCATTTTGGTCTCTTCTTTTTTTTTTATTTTAATCCTTTTCTTTATATTTTTCACATCGACAAAGTTTTTTTTTCTACATTTAAATTAATTCTTGTTGTTTCACTTTATTGTCATCTTGCTTTCCTCCCCATTTTTTTATTTTACAATTTATTTGGTCTTTTTTTAGTTTTAAATTATTTTATTAATTTTTTTAATCATCTTTTCATTTTTATTATTGTTTTAATATTTAAAAAACTAATTAAAAATCAAATAAAAAATAAAACTAAACTAAAAATCAATTATATCAATTAGAAGAGAACTCCATCTAAACTAAAAAAATATAAAATCAGTCAGTAAAATATAAAGATCAAGTACAAAAGTAAGTGAATAGGGTAATTTTCCCTATTTAGGGCCAAATACATAATTATATCAAAACAAAATGAAATTAATTACATAAAATCGCCGCTGAAAGATTTTTTAGCTCCATGCACAAAAAATAACACTTCTATATCATAAATTTATTAAATATTATTAATAAAATATATTTTTCAGCATGATCTTAACTGGAATGAAATTAAATTTTAAAAATGAAGAACTGAAATAAAAAGGTTTAATCCATTTTCATATAATTCTATATCCAAGACTAATAAGGAAATATTCAAACAACAATTTTTTTTTGTTTTATTAAAAAACAACATTATATCAACTTTAAGTAAATCTTATATCAATTTTTATTTTCTTTCTGTACAAAATTTCCTTCTTTTTTTAATTTTTTTGTTTTATTAAACACAATCTTATATCAACCTTAAGTAAACCTTATATTAATCTTTATTTTTTTGCAAAAAAAATCTTTTTTTATTTTGTTTATTTTACTAAAAAAATTATATCAACCTTAAATAAACCATATCAAACCTCATTTTCTTTTCGTACGATATTTGCTTTTTTTTGTTTTACTAAAAAAACCCTGTATTAACTTTTTTTTTAAATGACTTTGTATCAACCTTAAGTAAATTTTATATCAACTTTCATTTTCTTTCTGCACAAATTTTTCTTTCTTTTTTCTTTTGATTTTTTTTTTTTGTTTTTCTAAAGAACAATCTTATATCAATATTAAGTAAAACTTATATCAACCTTCATTTTCTTTCCATACAAAATTTATTTTTATTTTTTTATTTTACTAAGAAACAACGTTATATCAATATCAAGTAAATCATATATCAACCATCATTTCATTTTCTTTCCATAGGAAATATGTCACGACCCATTCTCGAGACCATGACCGGCGTACGAGGTGAACCGTCTATTGGAGCCCGACCCATCTCGCACAAGCCTCCATAGTACAAAATTTCTACCCAAATATCATATTTTAAAGAAATAGGAAAAACAAATAAAAGTATAATATTTGTTTATTAAAAACAAAACATATATAATATTAAGTGCGAAAATTATTTCAAATTAAAATATTTGAAATGTCAGAAACAATAACAGAAATATTAACACATCCCACATGAACCCGGTGTGGAGCATCTAACAAATCATATAAATGGGCCTAGTCAAAAGGGCACTGACTGCAACATCAGAATCTCTCACTGAGCATCAAAAGCCAATGAACATAATTTCTCAGAGTCACATGCAAGATGATAATAACAGGGACAAAGCAAAACAAAAAAAAAGGGTCAAACTCTGTAAGTGAGGGACAACACTCCAGATCGCCTCATACGTGCCTCACAAAGACTGGTTTGAAAATCATTTGAAAACTAACACATGCAGTATACGACAGGTATACATACGTATACACTATATACATAGTATGGTTTCCACAAAAACATTTCGAAATCGTTTGCAACTAAAGCAAACAGCATCCACAAAATCCTTCTAGAACTAAACCAGAATCTTCTAAGAATCTTTTCAAACCTTATTAAAGTTGACATGCTTTCCAAAATCAAAGCAAAACCTTTCAAAAACCATTTTATCTTATCGGAGCTTTCAAAACAAAACCCTTTTAGGTTGTACTAAGTATTTCAAAAAAATCCAAAATCCTTTTACCGAAAACTCTTATCAGAGTTCAAAATTTCGCCATGTAGGCATTATTTTCTAGAATATTTTCAAAATAACTAAAACTCAAATGTTTAAAACCCAAGTAAGATTCTTTCGAAAACCTTTTGCTTTAACAAATGTTTCAAACAAAACATCTTAAAATACTTCAAAACTTCTGGAAACCCTTTCTTTTTAAAACTGTTACCAAACCGTTTCAAAAACAGAACTCAAAACCTTTATATTTTTTTCTCAAAACCTCATAATCAAAATTTTGCCTTGTAGGCATCATAATACTAATAATATTATCTTCAATGACTTCCTCTCAACTCCTGAGGTTTACTCCACCATCGCCATTAGTTAAGGTTTGCCCCACCACCGTTAAAAATCAAAACGTATTCCATAAATATCAGAGTCAAAAACATATATCACGGATGATGAGCCATAAATGCTCCACACCATATTATGATTGGGGTCATGCCACCAATCCATAATTCAATCATGTGCCCTCGTCAGAACTACATGGCTACCAACTACCCTGATAGTTGGGTTTAACATGTATTGGTAAACCAAATGCTAAGCACCCCGTAGCATAGGCGTCTCATCTCCAAAACATATACATAATATATTTAAATCCAAAACATAACAGTCATGTGACCGAATATATCAAAACAAATTAGATATATACGATATAACGTATATATCACATTCCAAATCAATTCCATAATCCAAATTTATATATATAAATATATGTATATTTTCGAAAACCAAATCTTTATTTTTGAAAAGATATTCAAAAATCCAAACAAATATTGTTTATCAAAAAACATGTCATATTTCCCAAATCGAGTTCATAGAACAAAGTGCATAGATCTGAAACCAAAACAAAAACTCTTAACATTCAAAACAAAGTATGCACCCAGCATCAAAAATAGTGGAAAACATATATATAAATATATATGTAATTTTTCCCAAAACAAAGAGGTGAATCTTTATTCACATAATCCAAATTATTTAATTTAATCAATCCTTAGATTAGTCCAATTTAAATGCTACGGTGATAGCACATCAAAAACACATATAAGTGGAAGAGACACATTCTATGTGTCTGAAGTTGTCATATACTCATCTGGACATCGAACTAATAATTCGGTCGCGGTCCACTGTGAATGACTGGTCGTCTCGAGAATGGAACAGAACTGAGACAAATATTTACAAACATATCAAATACATTGACTGTGGCAATACCGGAGATGCATGAAATGCAAATGCAGACTCAAACACCAACAACGTCAGGAATCCTATTTCGATCGAAAATATATCACCCACGGCCCAAAAATCAAAATTAGTGTAAAATTACGAATTAGTCCCCGACTTTTGTAAAATTACACTTTAGTCCCTAAAACCTCGAAACTTAATAATTAATTCCTAAAATTTATAGAAATTAATAATTAACCCAAAAATTTTAGAATTTATAATTAAATCCTCCAAATAACTCAATTTATAAATAAAACCTCAAATTTATAAAAATTACAAAATAACCATCATTTTCAAAATTTACAAATCTACACCATATTTTTCCAAAATTACAAATCTGACTCTTATGGCAAATATCAGACCCAGTCCTCCAATTTTTCCAAAAAAATCAAAATTTACAACTTAGTCCTCGACGAAAATTATTCCAAAAATACCCTAAATCCCGAACCAAGCGAAACTCGATATTCTCGATGGTTCCAATCAAATCTATTCAACCCCTGAAACCTAAATCTAGCTTCGGTTAACACCCAAAACATCATAATCATCCCAAACCGAAATCTCAATTTTCGGACCAAAATAACAATTAATGAAAAAACCATCAAATCTTCATTTCTAAGTGAGATTAATGTTCTCTCATCCTCAATCAATCATTATCCAACAAAAACCAATTCAAATCCAGCCTAAAACAAGAAGAAATCCGAACCCAAAATTCAATTTTCGGCCAAAAACCGAAACTCACACAAAACTCATCAGTTTGACCATGAAACCAAGCAAAAATAGGAGAGAGAAAGAGAAAATCACCTTATCTTGGTGTGAAAATGGAAGAGGAACGAATAGAGAGAGTGAGTCTCGAAGAGAGAGAGACGAAATTCTGGGTTTCATGAACAGTGTCGACGAAGAAAGAAGAAGAAAATAGTCTGTCGAGTAGGTTTGGTCAGGTCGGCTGGGTTTTAAAAACTCACGCGCAAAACAGAGTCGTTTTGCTGCAAACCAGCCCAGTCATTCACTCGAACAAAAGTCATCACGCGCGAACGACAGCCAACGAACGACTCGTCGTTTGGCATCAACGACCAGGCTCCTGACAGCAAACGACACGCCGTCTGACCATCCGCGACAAACGACCGGTCGTTCGGTCTTAAATTTCCAGATTTAAATTTCAAATTTTCACCTATTTTTTACTTATCCAAAACACTTCCAAATCACACATAACCTTCATTAATCACCCAATTAACATCAAAAACATAAAATTAACTCCTCAATCACCAAAAATAAAAATTCAAATTTTTACCCAAATTTATTTAAAATAATTATCCAAAAATAATTATTCCAAAAATAATTATCCACCAATAATTATTCAAAATAATTACTCCAAATATAATTACCCAAAAATACTTATAAAAATTATTCGGTATCAAAAAATACTTATAAAAATTATTCGGGGTATTACAAAATACATCCTAAGTAAACCTTAAAAATTTAAAACAAACTTAAATAAACTCCAAACAAACATTTTAAAAACCTCAAGTAAAACTAAACTAACAATTAGAAGCTTAAAATTTTGATGGCATCAATGATTCAGTAGAGCAAATTATGAATTGAAATGCCAACTAGCTATCTTTATGTTTACATATCCAGGATCATTTGAAACACAATGAACAGAACGACTACTCGGGAAAATATAGGTAGGAATTATTGATGTATATGAAACAAAGTCCATCTACCAGAGTTGAGCATGGATGATGAAGAAGCAGGGTAAGATGTTGCTCACTTGTCCTTGATTACGTTGCAATAAAAGCCTGCCATCACAACTAAAAATTAATCTAGCATCACTGGACAACAGTGGATCATCAGGGTTCGTAGTCCATACCACAGTCTTCTGCTGGATTTTGGTAGCCAAATGCCTATGGCATAGACATTTCTTTCCTGATAAAAACCAAATGCAAAGCGGCCCGACTCTGAGGACCAATATGGGTTATTGCTTGTGGGAGTGACAGAAGAGCCAAGACCAATAATGCTAGAGTTTCTTTGTTGAACATCTGAAACAGAAAAAACAAAGCTTGTAAGAACAATCAGAACGATCAGAACAGCCATTTTCAGATGCATTGGAATTTGGAAAATCAACCTTAAGTATTACAATCAACCTTATATCAACCTTAACAAAAAAAAAAATACAATCAATACCACAATATAAACCAAAATTGATCCAAATATCAAATTCCTTCGATCAGTCAACACAAAATTCATATTATTCACAAACAAATTCAGCATCAACAAACAATTTTTCATATCACTCACAACTAATTAACACAAAATTATTCAAAACCTAAAATCAATTACAAAATAAACATAACAATTCTCCAATCGACAGATATATCAAACCGAAGCCGCTCTAAGCAGCTAGATCTGGTCGCCACCCCAGGTGACCAGATCTGGCCGTCAAATAGCAGTAGACGAGGGGAGCGAGGCGGACCGCGACGAGCATAGATCACAGAATGGAAGAGAACGAAACAGAGAGTCGATATCCGATAGCGAGAGAGAGAAGAGACGAGAGAGGCGGCGAAAGAGGAGGTGAGCAAAAACACGTGACATGAAGAGAGAGATGATGGATGACAGTAAAGGGTGAGGGAGAGAGAGAATAGAGGGTGATACTACAATGAGGACTTTTAAAAAGAATCATCATTGAGGACTCGAGTTACTTAATTTGAGGGGGTGATTACTTAATTGTAACTCTAAAAGTTACTTAATTTTGAATGTTGTTACTTAATTTATCCACCGGTTACTTAATTTTGATATGTTACTTAATTTTTTGATAAATTAAGTAACTATAATTGTTACTTAATTGTTGCTGAAATTACTTAATTTAAGTCTCAGTTACTTAATTTACTAAAGCAGTCCTCATTGAAGACTCTTTTTAAGAGTCTATTGTAATAACACCCGAGAATAGATTGAGATGAAGAGAGAGAAGGAAAAATAGGAGTACAATATTAGAAAGTCCAAAAATCCGTACGAATTAAGAAATTAATCCGATTAAAGTGTTAAACTTTGGAGTTCAATTAAGAAAAAAATACAAGCTCCATCAGTTTAACATGTAACCATCTTTATTGACCTTCCATTCAAAGGCCCACCAGGCACAAGCACTTTTGTCCAACAATACTAATAATAAATTCACTTCAATACTAATAAATGTCCGCACAGAGCATGTGCAGATTGAACTGTTAATCTCTCCAAAACTGGTTCAAAATGTCCAACCTGTACCAAGAGAAGTTCCAAAAGATATATAAAGAAAAACTAATTCCCTGTCCCAAAAAAAAAACTTATAATAAAGTATTTTATCTATACTATAAAAATAAACAACAACACTTCTTCACATAAATTAAAAAAACAGTTAAAATTATTAATTTTAGTAATTTTTTTAAATATTCTTATAATTATCTAATAATTAATTAATAATATAATTTATTATATAGTTAAATAGTAATAATATTATACAATATAATATAATTATTAGTATTGAAAAAAAATAAGTTTATAATTTAGAACAATTTAAAAAAAATTGTTTATTTTTATAAGATGGATGGAGTATCTTTTTGAGGTGTTAAAAATGTTGAAAATATGGGAAAAGGAAATTATTCTAACTTTTTCAACCTTTCTAAGTGTTTATTAAAAAAAAAAGTGGGACTCAGAGAAAAAACTTACATTATCTTATATCTTGATTTTTTAAGATATACATATCTTCACATAAGATTAAGATATATATCTGGAAATATTTTAAGATAAGGAAAAAATACTAAAATACCTTTAAAAAAAGAATATCACGTTTTTTTCTTATTTCTCTCTCTATTTTTATAAGGACGGTTTTATAAAATGCTTATATTCCTGCAGTTTCATGTGTTTTACCAAACAAATTGAAAGAAAAATACACTTTTCAAATTTACTTCAAACAAAATTAACGAATGGTTTAAAACAATTTTTTAATGAAGTGTGAAATAGGGAGCTTTAGAAATCATGGCTTGGAAGACAAGCAGTGATACCTGATTAGGTATTGGGAGAAGTGATATCTATAATTCTCCAAAACAAAGTAGAAAGTGACTTACAATCTTTTGCAACTATATTATAGAGGTGCAAAGCCATTGTAGAAACCTATATTTCACCATTAAAGTTATATTATGGCTTTCTTAATTATTACAAGTTATCCGACTAGAACAACACCACAAAAAACTGTTTAGTTGTACTTTTCATAATTGGTTTTCAGCTCGATTGATGAGGACACTAATTCTCACTAGCCAGCATGTTTGGTACGCTACAATGACCTTGTCGCTACTTGTGAAAAGGAACTAACAATAACAATATTGGGGTTATTGTTTGATTAATAATTTGAATTTGCTGAAATATTATTTTTTAGGTGTGCTAAACTATTAGACCATGTCAAGACTTCTTCAAATGTCTGCTCACGTTTTGTGAAAAAAAAAATTAATACATATTTTCTGAATTCATTAAAAAATTGGAGGCAATTACAAATTCGACACATGGAGATCAAATATTTACAAAACTCTTTTTTTTTTTTTTTTTTGCGCCAACCAATCATTTTTAAAAAATTTCAGCTCGCAGCGCACTCGTGGATGATATACGTCTACCATTGTCAAAAATCAAAAGTTGGAATACCAGTTGAATATCATTTGAATACTAATTAAACACCCTGATAATATTTTATAAATATGAGATAGAAGATTGTAAGCCGATTGAATACCAATTGAAAACCTACGTAATATTCAACTGGTATTTAATGAGTTTTCAAGTAGTATTCTATTGATATTTAATAAATTTTCAAAAAAAAAACATGTACAAATAGAATTCAGTTAGTTTTCGAATAGTATTGAACAAATATTCAATCAATTTTCAAATGGTATTCCATTGGCATTCGATAAATTTTATGTTAGCCCTGAGTTTTATGTAAATTTTTATAACTACAAAACAAGATATAAATTGAAAATTTAATAGGCTTTATATTTTGTATGTCCTAAATAAGTTGAACCTAAATAAATGAAAATTAGCCTCTTTAACTTAAGGTTTATCTGTTGTATATCCTAAATAAGTTGAGCCTTTGAAGTTTTGGGCTTTAACTAAAAGAGTTTGGTCATAAATTTGAAGTCACAAAAGATTCTTGCAAGTCAAAGTTGAACCGAAAAAACTGAGGCCTAAAATAGTTAAATTAACTAGTTAATTATGCGGAGTGACATAATTAAAATTTAGATTTTGACAAAAGGCACCCATAATTTGGTAATTACTTTAATGACATATTTTTAAGTTCAAGTTTTTCATATGCTATTTTTTAATTCTGATTCTTAAAAATGCTACATTCAGTTAGATTTCCCAATTTCTCTCCTTATTTTCTCACATTTTTTCTCTCTCTTCAATTTTTCTCTCTTCGACTATCTCTCCTCACCCCTTTCCTCTCTCTTTGTCTCTTTCCTCTCTCTCTCTCTTTCTATTCGTCGACCACCATTCCTCTTTCTTCTTTTTTGTCCCCATCTTCATCCCCCATTACCTTCTTCTCCTCTATCACCAGCCTTGACTTCTCCTCCACAACCTCCTCCTTCTCCGCCTGTGTTCATCACATCTCTATCACGTTTATGTTGTGACATGAAACTAGTGAGAGAAGATGAGTTGCAAACTGATGGATCGACGAGTGATCCTTGCTTCGTCGTTAGAGATACTGACGTGAGTGGACACGTCGAATGTATAGGTGGTCATGCTTGAACTGGCCAAACCGGAACTGGAATCAGTGGAACCATTAAAATTCGGTTCGGTTAAGGTTCAATATTTTCCAAAATCGTTGAACCACTGGTTTCAGTCCACTTGTTTAGTTTTTATTTGTATTTTTTACTTGTTTTAATTATTTTTTAATAAAATTATTACTTATATTTCTTCAATTTTTATTTGTATTTTTTATTTAAAATTAAGTAGAGAATATCTATATTTCAAATTACTTATAACAATTAGAAAATCGGAACCAAAATTGATTACAACATTATTTTATTTAAAAATAAAAAAATCAGTTTGAACCATCTTAACCGGCGAGAACCAGAACAGCCCACCAAACCGATCGAACGGAACCGCCCAAAACTGGCCTTAGGCGATCCAGTTCTGGTTCAATAATTCCATTGAACGGGAACCGGATGTTCCGAAATCGTGGCTGCCTCTGCTCAAAGAGAGCCACGAAGAACACGAACAGAGGTGTTTGTAATGGCGAACGACGAAGCAGTGGCGTAGAGAGGTGGACGACGAATAGAGAAAGAGAGAGAGTTAGTGTTAGTGTTGGTGGCAGAAAAAAAAAAAACAAAAATGCTTATTGAACTAGTTTTTGCTTGGTTGAACTGGTTTTGGTGTCATTGTCGGTTTATTTTGATTTAGTGTTGGTGGAAGCGGAGATCAACCTTGTAGAGTCAATTATCACACTAAAAGGGGGTTGAATAGTGTGGTATGAATAGCTTTGAATTTTTGTCGAAAATAATTGCAAGCAAAGAAAGAACATAGAAACTTATAGTGGCTCGGCCAACTCTTTGCCTATATCCACTACATGAGTGTCACCACTTAGGATTTTCACTATCGTTCTTCACAAGATTACAACTTCACTTTCTAGCTAAGTGAGAACTCTTGCAATGTTCTTGATTTCAGTTCAAGAACAAAAACCAACCTAAGGATCTAACCTTTGATCCCACTCATAATCACTCTTAAAAATGTGTTTAACAAACAATCACCAACAATATATATACTAGTGATACAAGTAATGAAGCTAGAAATAAATGCACAATACACTTGTATCAATAAAAGAGAGAAATCAATGCTTTGATACTTGGTTGTTGTAGAAAATAAATGCTTAAGAGTTCTTAGAAGTTTTTTGAAGTCTCCTAGAAGTATTTATAGCTTTCCAAGCTGAAAGAGACATTGAGAGATTGATTGTAGCCGTTGTGAGATAGAGCAATCATGTATTTAATGCTTCTGACAGAGTACTGTTTGACTGTCCGCAAGCGTAGTGTTATCAATGTAGTTTTCCCTTGGGATGATCTCTAAGGTATCGAATCCACAGGGATATGACTAAATGTGATCGTTTCTTAAAATAAAATAAAGCATAAAATAAATGTAATTAATTGGTTTTTGGGATTTTTAATAATGTTGTTGAGCCGCAAGTGCACGGTTGTTCAAGTAGTAAAAATATCGTTCCCACGAGGACTATGGATTTATCTACCAATCAATTTAGTTTGAATTTGTTTGAGAGAATAAAAGTTGAGTGATTAATAAGATGAATAAACAACATAATATAAACTAAAATTCAACTAATGCTCTTAACCAACAATCAAAGTCATAACCTAGGAATTAACACTTTCCACATTCCTTCTTAGTCTTTCTAATAGGTTTAATGTTGCTAAGGCTCTAGATATCCAATACTTTTAGTTATCCTCTCTCAACCAATAACTAACTATTGAATTAGATAATAAGAGTGAAATTATAATCTCTCAATTACCAATTTCAATTCAAGTTATGCCAATTGACGCACTCAGCAATCCTTCAAGCACTTAGTTAATCCTCACGATTTCTCAATGATTCTTAACTAAACTGATGTTTATAGGTCTATTATGCGTCAACTCTCATTGCTCACATAACACAAATAATCTAATTCAATTTCTCAATCGTAATTAGAATAAGTAAATTCAATAAACATCGCAAAACTTAATATTAAACCCAAAATATTAACATAGAAGAAATGCTTCAAGAGTTAATTCCTACAAAAAGATTTAGCTATACATAGAAATAAAAGGAGACAAAATAACAACAATCATCAATTCCATCAAATAAAATAAGCTAGGAAGGAGAAAGAAGAACTCTATAGTCGTCACTTGAACTCTTCTTCTTGCCTTTTGTCTTCAAGACCTCCCTCTTGCTTTCCTTCTAAATGAAATTGTGATAGAGTTGTGTTATGTCTTGTGTTGTAGGATCATGATGTTGATATCCTTCCAAGAGAGGGGGTTTTATAGCCTTCTTCCAAGGTTCCATCTTAATTTGGCATATTGAATGAGTTTTAGTACACCTTAGATATGTTACAAATGAGTCACTCTTCAGTTTCTTCAAGCAAAAAACGTCCTTGCCAACTGCTCAGTTCCTCTCAGTTGAGACAAATGTCTCAGTCAAGACACTGCATTAGTCCTTCCTTTTCTCACAGTTGAGACTTTTTTCTCAGGTGAGACAAAATCTGTGCACATCAATATTATCTTTAAATTGCCTCTTTAAGATATGCAACCTACACCAAATTTCATTTAACACACAAGTAACCTCCAACATCTACTTCTTGACCAATTAAAACCACAATTAAAAACCACCATTAAACACATTAAAAAGATGCACAATAACTTGAAACATCCATAAATACACATTTACTCTAAAAATAACTCCTACAACCCACTAATTCACACATTAACACATGAAACAAAACAGAAACACACATTAAACACTAACAAAATTAACCAAATTTCACAATTATCAAATGTTAAACAAGAAAATAACAAACAACAATATAAAAAGATGTTAGGGCATTTGAGATTCGACCAAGATTCCTAAATACTACATTTATGAACAGGTTATGGGATGTTGAGTGTTCTCTCGCTATTTTCACCTAGAGTCTCTTTCAAGTTCATCTAGGTTATGTCTATATTTAGTAGAAGGGTCATTTCGGCCTCAACTAACTAAACTAGACTCATTAGGTTGGTTCTGGAATTTCATCGAACACCTTGATTGCGTGAATATATCTACTACACAACCTAACAAGTTTAATGCATGTCAACCTCACCTAATCTTCTTCTTTTGATCCATCAATTAGGCTTGTTAAAACTACAACTATGTTGGCCAAACATAATCATAATCAAATCATACATGTCATTAAATCAAATCCAAAATATCTACACATATATCATTCAAGCACAAGTATAAAAACTACAAATATTGCAATGAATAACATCAATTCCATTCATAAATATAGTAAATCATTATCAAGGGTCTACATCTCTGCCCTAACAAAATATTCAATTTATCATGATTATGTTCAACAAAATATAATGATAAACTCCAACATAAATCATGATAACAATAAAAGATATGAAGAGATAAGAGGAAAAATGGGTGTGGATGAAGTCTCTCTTGGTGGTCTTCAAGAGAATCTCCAAACTTGAAGCTTGTTCCCCTTCTCCTTCTTGAACCCTAAAATGGTGTTCTTCCAAAAGAAAGAAAATAAAATAAAGAGGTCTTCCAAGAATGAAAGATGTAAGATGTGTGGTTAAGAGGGGGTATTTATAATCCTTGACATGTGGTAAAACCCTAATAACTTTGTGTCCAAAAATGCCCCAAGTGTATGCCATTTGTCCCCCAAAAAGAGCCCTAGCCGACATAGACTTTTGTCTCTTCTACAGGTGAGTCACGACTGTGACATTTGGAGTTCACGACCGTGACCATGTTCTATTTGGGGTTACAGTCGTGAGGTGCCTCTGGTCACGACCGTGAGCTTGCTTTGACCCTCCAACGGTAAATCGCGTGATGCGATCTTTGCACCATTTGAGCCGGATTTCGTCGTACTTTCTTCCATTGATCTTCCAACTTCAAAAACACATTTTCCATGCCCTTTTCATCTATTTTTCATCCAATTCTATGCATCATTCATCACCCTATACAAAACACAAAAAGTGTATAAAATCACTGATAATCAAGTACAAGTAGGGAAAATGCTATATTTTTATGCTTGAATTATTATGTAAATTTAGAACATATCAAGTACCTTACTCGAGTAAGACTTTGGTGTTACTCGAGTGATCTTGCTCTTCAAATCAATCCCCATAACATGTTACTCAAGTGAGCAAATTTCCGAACCATTGGGATCACCAACCCACAACATTTAAACTCTAATTTTTTCAGTCGTATGTGTAATAATTTTGTCTTCAAGTGATTATTCGAGTGACCAAACTTATTACATGAGTGAGATGATGTTCTTCATGTCCACCACTCGATTGCACTACTCGAGTGAAGTATGTTGTTGCTCGAGTATGTTTTTCATCACTGGTCCTCTGAAAAATTTACTCGAGTGAATACTCGAGTGAGATGACACATGAATTACTCGAGTGAGCTTCATCAGGTTACTCGAGTGATCTGACACATGGATTACTCGAGTGAGTGAATTCATTCAACATCCCCTGGAGGTTCGTATTACTCGAGTGAGATTTTTGGATTGTTGCATCTGGACACCATACATTACTCGAGTGAATACTTGGGTTACTCGAGTGAATTTTTTTGGGCAAATAAGTTATTCGAGTGAATAAGTTGATTACTCGAATGAAGCTTTGACAGGAGTGAAAAATCATCTATATATCAAACACTATTTTGTTCATCATCAAAACATAAACGGACTTAAATGTTTACAACCATTGATTCAACAGACCTGGTGTTGGTAGCGTTGGACACATTATAATGATATTGCGTACACGTTTGAAGACCTTTTGAATGCCTTTGTAGACTATAACATACACTTGGGAAGATCTTTGTATACCAAATTAATTACTATTAAATAAATTAAAATTTGTAAATCATTTAGCTTAATTTATTAAATCAAATAATTATACAAATAATTCAGCTTAATTTATAAAACATTATTACACCGAAAATTCAGTAAATTAAATTTTTTATAAAAAAATTGTGAACTCCTTTTTGAACACTTCTGTAGATCTTTGAAAACCATTGTAAACCGTCTGAAAAACCAGATACATTATTTTGAATGGAATTCAATTTTTTCGCAAAAAATTAATTTCACGAGAAAATATCGCGATTTCTCACAAAGATTACATTTGTCAAATTAATTTTTTCTGATATTTTTATAGTTGAAAACTCAGATGACATTTGTCAAATTCAATATTTATGTTAGTGATCCTTGAGGTAAAAAATCGGGTTGTATTTAAGTCCTTTTATTAGTGATTCATCATTGATATGTTAATAAATTGTTGAAAACCTGATCACTTTAAATAAAATTTTAAAAATAAAAATACTCCTAATTATATTTTATCAGATATGAATAACCCTAATTTCCTTTTCTTCTACTTGTCTTATTGGAATTTCAAAGGACAAATCCATGTTTATCTTTTTGAGAAGCAAGAGTTCATGATTTCCATTTCAATTGCGCAAGGGATTATATAAAAAAATTAGAGCAAAAACTAAAAGTAAAAAGGTTGTATAAACAAAAATGTCCATTAATCTCAGTTCCTCAATTAAATCTTACAATTGAAAATAAAAACTTCTAGGTTTCCAAGAACATAAAGTAATGTTTACAGGAGTGGTAGATGAAATCAAAATCAAGTCACAATTAAAATCAAAATCGACAAATCAATTTTTCATGTTCTGAACCCATCATCTTCCTCCCAGTTATTCTTCTTTGTTCATAAACGAATACCCAAACTAAAGCTTATTTAATTAAAAAACTCAAGAGATTTCTTCTAGATTAGTCCCCCAACTTCCAGTTTGCTATTGACTTTGCTTCTTCACAGTTCGTTTGAGATTTGGGATCTGGGTTCTGCTTTGATTTGGGTTGTTGTGCTTCTTTGCTTTTTTTTTAATGCATTCTTGCTCTGTTGATTTCTGAAACTGATATAGCTCTTTCCTTTTTATTTGTAAAGAGAGAAAATGGACAGATTCATGGCTGGAGGTGGGGGTGGTGGTGGAGCAAAGGTTGATGACAAAGTCGTCGATGGAGAAAACCCCAGATGCAAGTCTCTGTTAATTTAAAGTGAATTACCTTAAATGGGTTTAATATGGATGTTGATAGTATACAAAAGGTATACAAAAGTATACAATAAGCGAAAACAACCAAGGATCGAGATCCTACATCGATTTCCAGCAGGGACAACAAAAGATAGGATCTATAAATAAGTCTCTCTAGTTGAACTATTGTCTCTAAAGACGAGAATAACTGATATTTGTACAGTCTAAAAACTTTATTGAGATCGGAATTAATTAGAAAGATTAAACTTCCTTTCTTCTTTACTTATTTTCAAAGTGAAAATGAGAGATTAAAAGAGTGAGAGAGACGCTGGTGTGTAGCCAGAAAATAAAAGAAGCCCCCTTTTTTCTTTTTCTCTTTCTTCTTTTTATACATTTTTTTTTCTCTTTTCTTATCCAACCAATTTAATGTAAAAAAGCAAAAAGAGCATTCTAGTAAACTCTAGAATGTTGGGCTCCAATTTTGGGCTTATCATTAATTAGGTTTGTCCGGTCCAAATTAAAATTTTGCAACCAATTACTTGATTGGTTAAACTCATCAGTTAAACTTATAATTGACAGACTTTGCTCTATCCTTTAATTTCATGGCCGACCCGATTTTTCAACAGATGCCAACTCTTTCTTCTTCCTACGGCGTTGAAACCTTCTCCCCAAGCCAGTCTTCCCTGAACACTTCACTCTGTTTTTGCTGGTAGCTGAAATCTGGACTCTGATTGGCAAAAGAACAATGATTAAAGTTTGAATAACGCAAGAAGCTATTGCAGAAAACAGTTTCATTTGTGTCATAAGAAAGCCCTGCAACTCAAAATAGATTCAGTTTAGTAATTTACTCTGCATTCTTAACTATCAATTCAAAAAATATAAAGTTAAGAACAATTAATTTCCTAATTCAAGCCCATAGCAACCTACTCATACTTCAATTAAAAAAAAAAGTAATTGCAGCACAATAACCAATCATAAAACCAGTAACCAACCGCTAAGCGTAAGTTACCTTGAATACGAAATTGCATACAAATCGAGAAACAAGACCTTGTAAAAATTAGCTATGCTTAAGTTACCTTGAATGAAAATTTGCATATAAATAGAGATACAAGACCTGTGAGAAATGTATAGAAATCAATTCCGCAATTGAACTTTCTGTAAACATTTTCATCATTTGCGGTAAACCATGTAAATTCCACCGAAAAAATGGAAACAAAGATATCGGGCTGTTGACAGTGATGTAAAAGAGTAACAATGAAGTCATCGTCGCCGCAGCAGTTCATCTGGGGTTCCTTCTTGCAGATCTTGGAGGCATTGCTCCCAAAGGACATGATTGTTCCATCGGCATTTGAAACTGTTGGCTATATTGCACATTTGAATATGAGAGATGAACACCTGCCATATAAGAAACTTATAGCTATACATAATGACCGATAAGAGAGAAACAGAGAGAGGTTTTGAGAGAGAGAGAGAGAGAGAGACAGAAATTTTGTTTAAAATGGCTGTGGGTTTTGATTTTAACGGAGGTTAGACCATCTCCAACCGACTGCATTTTGCAGTAAATAGTGCAAAATGCAGTCGGTTTTGGTCTTCAATTCAGCTGTAATTTGGTGTAAATTACTGTAGCGGTTGCTAAAGTGATTATTACAAAACATATTTTGTTATTTTGTTATTTTTTGTTTAATTTGATTGTATTGATTTTGAGTGTAAATTTATATTTTGATACTTTTAACTTATGATATATTTATATTTTTAATTGATCAATATATTCATTAAATTAAAATTAATTTTTTTTAATTATAATTAAATATGAAAAAAATGAAAAAATTGTACAAAACACATGCTCTGGAAAATTAAAACATAAACACATTCATATCAATATAATTTAACATCAATAAAAATATTATACCATAATAAAATTGAACTTACAATTAAAATATAAAACAACTACTAAAAAAACACAACTTAATTTGCCAAATTAAAATTTAATAATGAGGAAAATTAGTTCAATCTCCACTTAGATTATTGGAATAGTCGCCAAATGGGTTTGATGCAGAAGGTAGAGGTTGTTGAAATTGTTCTATTTTTTTGTGAAATTTCGGCTTTTCGAGCTTCTATAAAGGCACAAGCATTCAGATTATTAATAGTGGACAAATCCTGCATCAAAATCTGATCTTCCATAAATCTTTCTTTTGCTTCTCGTTTTCTTGCTTTTTCAACCAAACTTTGTTTCTCGAGTGCCAATCTTTCGGTGCTTGATCTTTCGAGCATTTCCGTAAGTTTGTGGGTCTCTTCTTGTAGTTTATTGAGAACTGATTTAACATTGTGATCAATCTTTTTTAGTGCTTTTGATTTTTTTACCCCACAAGGTCGTTGAGAAGAAGAGTCACTATTATCATCATTTAGATTAATTTGAAATGCAGACAAACTAGGAGATTCCACAAATTGGAATCATGTGTGGGATTTTTTGACTCCGATGAGAGATAGTTCACATCATGCTTGCAAGAAACACTAATTTGTGGATTAACATCATCTTTAAGCTTTTCAAAATGTCTAACTATGTTCCAACATGGTCAAACTTGAAACCATGTTTGTAGTTGGGATCTTCCATTAACAATGTTTTTGCTCTATCTAACTGCAAATGATTTCGAAAAGTGAATACAAATGTTCTTATTATGTATATAAATTAAAATGCATAAAATGTTTCTGCTACTCACAATATCTTGTTCTGATGCCCCGCTAGGATTCAAAAGTTCTACTTGTCGAATACATCCATTCAATTTCCTAGTTTCCTTCTTAATTGTTTGCATTCGTGCTTGAATGGATCTTAGGATATGCTGCTCCCATGAAGCTTGTTTTGACTAATTTTATGTTTCTTCAACATGAGACCAAAAGCGTTTTCTAGATTGATTTCTCCCCGTAATAGGGTCTTGAGAAATATCAACATAAATTTGGCATAACATTTGGTCTTCTGCAGGAATATAGGTAGTACCACGCAAAGACATTTTGAAAAGAAAAATATTTTTCAAATGCAGAAGGGTTAGGTGAGATTTGAGAGAAAGTTGAGCTGAGATTACTTACAAGGTTGAAGAGTTTATATAGAACGTAAATGAAATACATTTAGATAAATATGTAGATAATGAGTATCCCCAGACACAATTAAGATCGATGGATGAATTTCATCATAATGTGAATTGCCAGATTGTTTTTTTTTTTTTTATCTTTTTAGAACTTTATCAGAAAGGCATCTATAGAATCAACAGTTGGATGGATTTCGTCTTAATGCCAACCGTCAAATTGTTTTTATCTTTTCAGAACATTATCAAAAAGACATCTATAGAATCAGCAGTTGGATGGATTTCGTCTTAATGCCAACCATTGAATTGTTTTTATCTTTTCAGAACCTTATCAACAAGGCATCTTCAGAAGCAGTCGTTGGATGGATTTTGTCGTGATATCAACCGTCAAATTATTTTTATCTTTTCATAACCTTATCTTTTAGTTTCTATAATTACCATTAAATATTGTTTCTAAAACCATCAACTTCTTTCTTCTCACTTTTGAAAATAAAATTATGTAATATCATTGCGATGAATTTCAATATCAGGGGTCCTTCTAATTTCCAAATTGGAAGTTCTTCCTTATCTTCGTCATCGTCTTCATCTGCTTCAGATGAATTTGTGGTGATGGAGGAACAAATAATACAACAGATCATACGTAATAACAATATGATTGCGGAAATTTGTGCCACTCAACTCATCAACCAACCCACTCGCACAAGCTCTGTCCCACATCATGTTGTCATCAATCGCGATCATGAAGCTGCAGATCATAATTTTTTCAACGATTATTTTTTTGAGAATCCACTGTACAATGAAAATATGTTCCGTCGCAGGTTTCAAATATCTCGACCTTTATTTCTTCGGATCGTTGAAGCAGTCTGAAATCATGATAGCTATTTTCATCAAAGATGTCATGGTCTTGGTCGACTTGGTTTGTCAACCTTGCAAAAAGTAACAGTTGTGTTTCGGATGCTGGCATATGGTTTGCCAGCGGGTGCTACTGACGAATATGTCAAGATTGGCTAGTCAACAACATTGGAAAGCTTAAAGAAATTTTGTCGAGCTTTTGTTGAGGTTTTTGCGGAGCGATATCTTCGAACACCTACTGCAAATGATATCACAAGGCTACTCTACATAGGTGAGCAATGAGGTTTTCCTGGAATGCTAGGTAGTCTAGACTGTATTCATTGGAAGTGGAAAAATTGTCCTACAAAATGGTATTAAAAATATGCTGGTCGTTACGTATAACATACCATTATTCTTGAAGTTGTGACCGATTATGATCTATGGATAGGACACGCGTACTTTGGTATGTCGGGTACCAACAACGACATTAACGTGCTGGAATCATCTCATTTGTTCTCTAACTTAGCTAAAGGAATTGCTCCTCCCGCTCATTATGTCATACAAGGAAAACAATATGATATGGGATATTATTTAGCAGATAACATATATCCCAAATGGTCCACTATTGTGCAAACGATTCACGAACCACTCGAACCGAAGAAGAAGTATTTTGCGATGAGACGGGAAGCGTGTAGGAAAGATGTTGAACGTGCATTCAGAGTTCTACAATCGTGATTTGCAATCGTTGTAGGCCCAACACGTTTCTAGAGGAAAAGTGTGCTACATGACATAATGTCTGCATGCATTATCATGCACAATATGATTGTTGAGGATGAAAGTGATCTCAACGTACAAATTATAGAAGCGACAGAAACGACATCTTCAACGGTTGAAATCATTCAAGATGAAGATATTCGATTTCAACAATTTGTAGATCGACATAAAAAAATAAAGGACAACAAAGCTCACTATGATTTATACAATGCTTTAATTGAGCATTTATGAGAGCAATTTTCTAATTTAGAGGATCATTGAGATGAATGTGTGATTGTTTTTTCAATTATGTTGTACTTTCAATTTAGTTAACTTTTTCGTTTGTGTGCATGTCGTTATAAATTTTAATAAATAAAAAAATATATTTTTATCAAAATTTATTTTATTTAATTATTATATTAAAAAATATGTATTTTTAATATTTATATGTTATTAAAAATATCAAAATATTTTATTTTGTTGAAAGAATAAGTGTAATAATTAAATATATGTGCAAGTTGTTAAATAATAAAAAAAAGTTGTGGGAGGAATATACTTGGAATGTTATATTTAGTGTTAAAAATGAAGTAGATGGTTGAAGTGATTTTTACTGTAACTACTGTATTTTAGTGTAAATTTACTGTATTTTATTGTTTGTAATTGGAGATAACCTTAGTTTAATATAGTTTTATTTCTGTTAATTTCATCAGTTAAAAACACACGTGAATGATTAATTGGCTTTCGCAAAATTTTTTTAGAAATAATCTACTAATTAAGACAATCTTGATAAACTCATAAATTAATTTTTCAAAAATTTGCGGTACGTGTCGCATGACTTATTCATCAACAACTGCATTTAATAATTCAAAAAAACCAATTACATTATACACTTTTAACATTACAATCTGGATATTGACTTCTGATATGACGTTCATGTTCAAATTAAACTTACCCGCCTCAGCAATTAGATTACATAAAATAATGAAAATAATTTCTTTCAAATTGCGTCTGGAAATTCCTTTCAAACTGTCTTTGACCACTATCAGAGATTTGAGCATTGATTTTTCACGGTTTAACCGTATAACCAAGGGGGTGTTCTTTGTCTCTTAGTGACTCTGCCACTGGATGATATATGAAACTCAATTGAGTGCATTAACCGAATATCATAATGGTTAAAATGTATTGCGATGACCAATGACTTTGTAATTTGTTGCATTGGGATCAACTCAAACATTGAAAGGTGTGTGTTTGATTATCAATAGAAGTAAATAAAATGACCTGTAAATAAAATGTGTTGCGATGATGTGGCTCGCTGGTTATGGACATAGGGAAGGAAAGACATCAAGTAAGAGCCGACCTCAAGAAACCAGAGATGTATGTGAATGACAGTATGGGATCACGTATTGCGTTGTTTCCAATCCATGCGACTGGACGGCTGGACCACAGGGTCAGGGCTCATAACACTAGCCAGAAATGTTGATGCTGCCTCTGTGGGATCCTTGACACACAAAGACGGGCTCATATGGATTTTAGCGTCATAGTGGAGGAATGAATTTATGCTAGTTCTAATGGGATTCTAGCTTCGGTTTCCAAGGATTTCGTGTTTGAACGAAATGGGTTTGATCCGAACTAGGGTTCCGGATTTTGGTAGATTTCTCATCAGATCTGGAGTTGAATATGATGTATTATGATAGATAGGTGTTAGAAATACATAGATCTGACGTTGGGTGTCAAGATTTGACGATTTGTGTCGAGTGGGTCAAGAAATCCGAATTTGGGGATTTGGATTCTTGATGATTTTGAGGTTGTTTCTAGGATCTGAGGCTAGATTCTTGCTTGAGAGGCTGATTGCAGCCAATATGAGTGTTTGATCGATCGGGTATAGATCGAAATGAGAGTTTGTGTATTTTGGCATAAGTTATCGATATCATCGAGAGTTAGTCAACATTTGCATTCGCATACATGCATCGGTACCACCACAATATCACATATTGATATTTGCTATGACCATATCTGTACAACTTAGTGTGTCTGCCAGCAGGAGCAGCCACCCGCGAGTGATATTTGACTGGATCCACAACTTTGGATACCGGGTTAGTGAAATAGAAACTTCAGACACATAGTCCGTGCCTTCAAAATTAAGTATGCTATTTTTGATATGTCTGGGTAATACATAAATTGACTAATAAGTATTGGGTTAATTAATAATCTGGATATGTGATTATTATTAACCAACGTTTTGATATGAAAAATCTAAAGTATATATGGGTATATATATATATATATATATATATATATATATATATATATATATATATACAAGAGTATTTTATAAATGATGGAATAAAGGAAAAGATATTGCATGGTTGTATGTGGAATACTATGTATGTATCAGATTGATATGGGGACATTCTACTACAGAGTATGTAGTCTTTGGTATACCATTGTTTGTTATCACCCTACTATGGAGTATATAGTGTTTGGTATACCATTGTATGTTATCACCCTACTACGAAGTATGTAGTCTTTGGTATACCATTGTATATTTATGGCCCTAGTCACCAGGGATTGGGGTGACCGTGTATCTAGGCCAGATATACGTGTTTATTGAGCAGACAAGTGGCGGAGTCCACACTGCTATATGGATATGGAAATATTTCATGGTTCTGTATTATGAATGCACAAGTATATGTATATATTGCCTGAATGCATGCGAATGTTCTGGATGCGAAAGTTTTGGTCAAACGAATTTCGAAAAATATACTATGTATATAGTGTGTATACTATATGGTATATATGTACGTGTGCGATATTTTGAAAGGTGGTTTTCAAACCAGTCTTTGTGAGGCACGTATGAGGCAGTCTGACGTGTTGTTTTCTCACTAGGGAATCTTACCCCTATTTCTTCTGTTGTCCATGTTATACCTTTGTTCGCAGGTGACATCTTTTGGACGCTCAGCATCTGATCCGTACATCGGACCTAGTGAGACATTTTTGGCTATTGTGAGTGCCCTCATTCGGGACTCTACTTTGCTATGTCATAGAGCTCCACATTTGACTACTGTTGGGGTATTGGGCTTCACTTTTGTATTTTGGGGTTTACTCTGATGATTTCGTATTCACCGATATTTTTGATATAATGCATTTATATATATATATATATACTGGTATTTATATATATGATTTTATTTCATTTATAAATGTTTTTTTATAAATGTTTTAAATAAATAATTTGATAAGCCGGGTAGTATATCTGATCACAGAGGCTTATGCGGGATGGATCGGGCTCCCACAGACGGTCTGTCTCGTACGCCATTCACGACCCGACTATGAGTCGTAACAAAGGTGGGATCATTATGTAATATCCCATTCGTTTTAACCGGAATTTGATGGCATTCCGTCAAGACTTCAGGGAAATTTGGGGCTTTGAGGTGTTAAACTTCGATCGAGAATGTTTGGAGGTGGTTTGTGTGTGCAAAGCACATAGCAGGCCATCTGTGTGTGTTGAGGAGCATTCTACGCGCATAGATTGAGGTCAGGAGGTCGTCTACATACGTAGGTGATTGTACTACGTGCGTATATGGATGCCTGATCCAGACTGTGAATGTGCCTGCGCACGTCTATGTATGTTGGAGACGTCCGT
>CAODLS010981410.1:0-11700 GCA_948243855.1 Flueggea neowawraea | reverse complement strand
TTGACAAGAAATTCAATATTGTTGCATAATTCAGAGACTACACTGAAGCTGATTTGTTGGTTTAGAGCTTATATTAAATCAACAAATTCTAAATGTTCTCTTTTCGTTTATGGTTTGCTTTTTTTTTTTTTCAATAAGTATAGATCTTGGGTTAGAAAAGGTGAAATTAGACTGGACTAGAATGTTGTTATTGTCTATATGGTTTTTGTATAATATTTTTCTTTTAGCAGTAAGTTCATTCTTAAGAGATGCTCCACTTTTTCAAGTTTGTTTTTCGGAGCCTGCTACCTTCCAGCAACAGATTAATTATTACTTATTTTGGGTTCAAGCATGCTGTAAATGGGCTGCCATGCATTATATATTTCGTAGATTGTGCAATAACTGAACATTTGACCAGAAAGTGTAACAACAACATTTCCCGTCATAAGTATCAAGCAGTGAACTAATCTATGACTAATACACCTAATGTACATCATTCTCTCTTTTTAGTGATGGTTGTTGCCATCTGAATTGCATATGTCAGCATCATAATTTAACTTGAACTTCATGATCAATTTTGTGTTATCTATGCCGTTTCCGCTGAAGCCATTTGTTTAATCAGGTTTCTGGGAGAAAAGAGCCAGTGAGGTATATGCTATGGATTAGGCTAAGTAGGGCAGTCAGAGTGACAGAATTTTTCGAAAGATTGGAGAAAGATATCAGAATCAATTATCTTTTCACTAGAATTGTGAAACTTCTTGTTGTCGAACTTTATTGCACACATACGGCTGCCTGCATATTTTACTATCTCGCAACTACAATGCCTCCCAGTGAGGAAGGTTACACATGGATAGGAAGCTTACAGATGGGCGACTATCACTATACTCACTTTAGAGAGATTGACTTGTGGACTCGATACATAACATCACTCTATTTTGCTATTGTAACCATGGCAACTGTTGGTAAACTTCTTTTAGATCCTCTTTTTTTTTTTCACTTTTTCTGGTTTCAGTGCTGGTCAAATTTATATTTCTTGCAGTGTCCAATCAAAATTGAAATTCATAATTTACAGGTGATAATATTGCTGAATTTTCTTGTTCTGATATAGAGTTATGACAGTTTATTTGTAAGGATTGGGGTGATTTTCTGAAAGGTTCAATTCCATATTTTAGTTTCATTGTAGTAAGACTAAGCTGTTAGCTGTACAGAAATAACTTGAACCAATTTATGGATTATTAACTGCTCGACAGACGTGATTGGTTTGCAACCAAAGTGTAGTGAGATCTTCTAAATTTGATTTGAATGGTTTTAACGGGGGAATTGCCAAGGTCTTTTGGTTGCTCAAAATGGAAAATGAGGGTTATTAGTTTCATTAGCTAATAAGAAAGTAACAAGAAATGAATTAGGGCTAGCATTGTTTACATCAATTTATGTTGGGAACAAATAAGTATTCAATTTTTCTAAAGTAGAATATTAGATCTTACCACAGTAATTTTTTTAATTTTTCATTTGACTGAGTTTAATGATATTCCCAGATTGTGCTTTAGAAACTCTATATTGCTCAATGAATTATGCACTTTTCCAGCACTTCGAGGTTATTTTTTAAGATTGTTTCTTTTGTTTGTCACCTAATGGCATAACCTTTTCTTGCATAGTTTCTTCAACTCATGTTAGAGTTAATCCTCCATGACCTGCAAGTGGTATAATTGAAGGGTTTAAGAGTAATTAACTCCAATCATTTTGGTAATGCCTGGTTCGATAGGCCAAATGGCTCAATTTTGTTATATTCTACGTCCAATGATATGTTAAACCCACTAAACCCCTCTCATATTACTCATTCAGTAATATATTTTCCAATTACAATTAACTGGATATTATCCTAGAATGGTAGCAATAAGTCCCTGTTGTGCAATGTGGCTTTGTTTCTTCATAATAGCCACCATTTACAGCTCATTATTAATAAAATATTAGTAATAATATAATCCATATTTTGCAGGTTATGGAGAGATACATGCAGTTAATGTCAGAGAAATGATATTCGTAATGATTTATGTATCTTTTGACATGATTCTTGGTGCTTATTTGCTTGGTAACATGACTGCATTGATTGTAAAAGGATCAAAAACAGAAAGGTTTAGAGATAAAATGACTGAGCTCATCAAGTATATGAACAGAAACAATCTGGAAAAGGGAATAAGCAATGGGATCAAACGCCATTTAAGATTACAATATGATCGAAGATACACTGAAGCTGCTGTTCTTCAGGAGATTCCAGAATCTATTAGGACAAAGGTATGTATAATTCTCCATTATCAATTTGCTTGAGATCTGGTGATGTTGTTAGCAGCTGAATTGCAGCATGTGTTTCTTATTATTGTTTACTTTATTTTACTTATGAAATATGAATTACTTATGGTGCATGTCAGATGTTATGCCTGAGATTTCTTCACAAGCATATGTGTGCTGCAATCTGCTGCTTCATTCCTTTATTTTTTATTTTTTCCCTATAACAATCAAAAGTTGTATCTTGCTGCTAGAGTTATTACCTATAGAACTTCTAACCAGATCCCATTTTTTAGGTTGATTGCTTGACTAAGAGTTTTTCTGGTGAGATACAAACTAAATACATAAATTAGTGAAGTTGTTTTAAGAATCTTCAAGTAAACTGCAACGTATTGCTTTAAATAGGTTCAGTTAAGTGGACACCACTGGATTTTGTGGAAAGTAGTGGGGTTTTGGGCCAGCAGCTTTCTATTTGGGAGTCAGATAATTTAGTGACTAACATTGTTATTTCCTTATTGTGGGTGTTTTACTGTAATGATTTAAAGTTCTATATGGCAGATGAAGTGTTCTTGGGTGCAATAGGACCTTTGCTTTATGGATTATTAAATGAATGTTGATGACAGTTAGATTTTTGTTTTAAATTACTATAGATTATGTTAATTTTCATAATTCATACCGTAGAGGATAGTGAATCGTGGATGACACTGTCTTATGTGATTGTTGTCAATTGACCTTTATCTATCACAGCAGCATCTATATACGTAAATTATAGGCATGAGCACGCACCGCAATTCACAAGCGTGCACATAACCAAAGATATTATCAGAGTTGTAATTTCTACCTTCTCTTGTCTTTGTATCTCCACAAGAAGTAAAAGCTTCTTGTCATAAAATGAAAGGTTATGATTGACCGAGTGAAAAAAATGTACTTTGTGGGGAGCAAAGTCAGGATAGAATCTTTCCTTGTAGTAGGTACTATAAAAGGAAACAAAGAGAGAGAAAGGATTAACTAGATTGTAGAAAACAAGTATATAATAGTTGTAGAAAATTGACAGTACCAATCTGATGTACCTGGACAGCATATTTAATTTCCTTTTCTAAGATTGCATTTTATTTGGCAGATCTAGATAGTTTACTTGTAATTATTGTGATGATTTTCTAGGATGATTGGAAAAGGTTACAACATTTTTACTGAATTGCACTAAACGAATGTAGAAGGTTGCAGTACTTCCTATTTTACTTTTGTAAAAGGTTCATGTAGAATTCATGTGCATGATAAGAAGTAACTGACTTGCATATGCATGGTTTGATGCCAATATTGCAATAATTATTATGTGCTAGTGCTAGGAATTGATAATTGTCGGTTCCTGTCTGGTAGCTGAAGTTTAATAACATTATTTACTATCAGGTTCAGCAATGATTGTTGGTGCCCTCTTTTCTAATCTAGCCCTCTTTTCTAATCTAACGACTAGATATTCATCTTTGCAGATTTCACAAAAGTTGTACGAACCTTACGTCAAAGAAGTCCCAATTTTCAAGGGGTGTTCTTTGGGATTCATCAAACAGATTGTAAGTCACTTGATTAAAAGTAAATGAAATTTTGACTCAAAATTAATATAATGATCTATTCATCACTTCATTCAACATTCCACCAGATCAGCCTTGAGTTTTAAATTAGTCATATTCAAGTATGCATGCTATTCATTCCTCATTGTCATTTACTATTTACCCCAAAGATGTCAATTTCTAGTTATACCAATAATTATATTTCAGTTCAATTTCCATGAGGAAAGCATGTGATCTAACTTATAAGTCCTTTTATTTTGTCTAGATATATTTGGTTCATATTCTGTTTTTTGAAGATATGATTTATGTAAATTAACTTGCTGTGTGTTCCTTTTAGGATTTTTCTTTCTTATTTTTTTTCCATTTGTAGAAAATTTTATAACTTTAACAGGTAATATCATAGGTGCAACCAGCAACCAATGTTTTGGAGATTCCCTTAGATTATTTCTTTAGACATTTTATTCAAAAATAGTGTTTGGAATTGACTGTCAGTCTACAAAACTCTGACATGGAACATAAGAGCATTTTTATGCAAAAGTAGCGTAAATATGTTATGGGAATCTGTTATCTAGGGTTTTTGATGATTTGTTTGTCAAGCTCAAATTTTGGCATACCAATAAAGATTTTAGACTACAGAATGGTCTTTTCCTGCTTTTGGTTATAGTCTAAGAGAATAATATTTGTAACAAGAAATAATGACAATAAATGATTGTAATTGTGCTGCAAATTCATTGTGCAACTAGTCAAGAATGAGAACTGGTTTTAATTTAATCATCATTTGGAACAGCAGTGGTTTCAAGATTTGGATCTGGATATGTGTGAATAAGAGAGTTATTTGTCTTGCTTCTCTTTTCCTTTTTCAAAATGCTATTAAGAACATATTCCCTGAATGAATCCAATTTCAAAAGGCAAACACTTATAAAGTTATAGATCTTTTAATTGATGAAACTAGGATTTGATGTTGTGAAGATGCATAAGCCCAAGCTCATAAATCTTTGCAGCTGCATTGTCCTATTACGATACCTGATGTCCTGATTTGTATTTTGGATTGTATTACTACGTGGATACCATCTTGTAAATTAGAGTGCTGTTTGTTTTTCTGTTGTACAAAAATAGCATAATCTTTTACTGTGCTTGTGGCTTTAATCAAGGTATTATGGAATACTTTTGAATTTCAACTTTTTTTTATCCCATTCATTTACACCCATGCACCTACTTGCGTGCATGCCAACACACAAAATGAGGCTACTAAGAAATGCATGCAGTTCATGAGATGTGCTTCTTTTTCAGCCTCAATCCTGTTTTACAAAATTTTATTTTTATCTAAATGGTAAAGAGTATAAACAGATTAATATTGTTGTCTTGCACATTCTCTTTCATTTTTCTTTTTCACTTTCCGTTTCTTGGAATTACAACTACTTTCCATCTTCATACTATAACCAAATTTAATTTCATAAAATTAAGGCCTAAATTGAGTCTAATTTGTCAGCAGTGGCATACTTATTCTTCTGATTTATCAGGCAATTAGAGTACATGAGGAGTTTTTCCTCCCAGGAGAAGTCATTATCGAACAAGGGCAAATAGTTGATCAACTTTACATCATCTGTCATGGTGAATTGGTAATGCACTATATTGGATCTAAATCTCACTTAATGTGTGCATTATGATTTGACTATGATTGCATCATGCATAGGATGAAGTAGGAAGAGGAGAAAATGATGAAACAGAAGAAATTCCTATGCCACTGCATTCCTACAGCTCTTTTGGAGAAGTTTCTTTTCTTTGCAACACACCTCAGTCCTATACAATTCGGGTCAGGGAATTATGTAGGGTTTTACGACTTGATAAACATTCATTTACAGAAATCCTTGAGATACATTTCTCTGATGGAAGAATTATCTTGAACAACCTTCTCGAGGTTGGTTTGCCTGGATGCCAATATTAATATTGTTTTCTTGTAGGTTGGCTTTTGTTATGTCACACTTTTGGCTAAGAAAAGGTAATTTCATTGTCCTAATGTTTTATCTCCCAGGGAAAGGATTCCAATCAACGTAAAGAGTTATTGGAGTCAAGTATCACCCTTTCCATTGAGAAATCTGAATCAGAGCTTGCAATGAGGTTGAATTGTGCAGCGCATGATGGAGATCTTTACAAATTGAAACGTTTAATTGGAGTAGGAGCGGATCCTAAAAAGACAGATTATACAGGAAGAGCACCTCTGGTATGATTTTAATTGGGCTAAGCTAGTAGCATAAAATATTCAGTTATGGGAATCGTGTTGTCACATAGTGATTAAGCCATTTAATACCATTTTTAACAAGTTATGAAGCTGGTTGTATTGAGTACCTGAAGTTGTTGTGTATGGAATTTTACAGCACGTGGTTGCTTCTGCGGGATATGAAGATATTACTCTTTTCCTTATTGAGCATGGAGTGGATGTCAATGTTGCAGGTAATCTTCTTGCATGATCTATACCCAAATCTCTCTTTAGTTCTTCATGAATGAGATCTTCTACATATATTCATCATTTGAAAAAAATCCAGAAAATGCTTTGTTTTAATCCTACCTTCCAGATAAGTTCGGCAGCACACCCCTGCTTGAAGCCATCAAGAATGGGCATGATGGGATAGCTTCTTTGCTTGTAAGGGCAGGGGCATCACTGACAATTCATGATGCTGGTCGATTTCTCTGTGAAACCACTTCAAAAATGGACTCGGATCTCTTGAAAAGGCTTTTGGCCCATGGAATCAATCCAAATGCAAAAAATTATGATTTCCGGACACCACTTCATATAGCTGCCTCAGAAGGATTACTCTCCATGGCAAATTTGCTGGTTGAAGCTGGAGCTAGTGTTTTGTCAAAGGACAGGTATTAGCTGAACTGAATGCTAAGATAAGGATAAATGGTGGTTTCTTTGAGCAGCAAATAAGTTTGAAAACTGCAATTAATTTTCTTTTTCTAACTTGGTCAATAAGCATCTGGCTTTATATATCAAGAAAATTTTAGGGCTTCAAGTTGATATCTGTTGTTATTTTTTAATGCTGGATCATATAAATCCACCATTTTTTGTTATTGTTTGCACAGTTCAATTTCTTTTTCTTCTATGCAAAAATAGGCTATTAGCTTTTACAGCGTAACTGTTAAATGATTATAAATACAGCATGCTAATACATAATTCCAGTTTCGTTGTCAATTCTTTTTTCTAAAATCAAGTCTCTAGACAGAGCTGTGACAAAATAATCAATGTGACTTCTACACTAAAAAGAAAAGGAGGGACTTGCAATACTTGTACTGAACTTAAACTGAAGAAAGGAAGGCAACTTATAACATCAATGGTCCTATAAATTGTCAGAGAAATAGCAACAATTTTGTGAATTCATATATTTTTCCATTTATTTTATATGAAATAAAAATAAGCAAGTATACGATGTTCTTTACTTGTTGGTATAAAATTATTTATTCTTCCCTAAATTGTCTTGGACGGAATGACTTTTCTTAACTCATCGACCAGGTGCCATTTTCTGTGTTTGCAGATGGGGGAATACCCCACTTGATGAAGGCCATGTAGGTGGAAACAGGGATTTAATCAAGTTGCTTGAGGTTGCAAGAATTTCTCAGTTGTCCGAGTTACATGGTTCTCTTCAACAAAGACAAGGTATTACCAAAGCCTTGTTATATAAATAATTCTAGCATTTAGCCACAGGAAAGATATATTCTGAATTTCACAGGCCCTTAATTTTATTACTGCTTAATGATCTTTATCTATCTTATCACTAATTTTCTGAGTAAACACCATAAAGTTGAAAGGTGCTAAAAAGGATAGTTAAAATATGAAGTAAATATTATTGAATAAACTTGTTCAAAGCTGGATTCTGAATCTAAATCTCTTGATGAAAACACTGAGGAGAGTTCCCATGATTGGAAGACATTAACCAGAATCTATTGGAGTAGAACTTGTAAAACAATAACCTGAACATCTGATGAGAAGTCAAACTAGTACAAAAGAGGAAAGGAGGAAGTGATGACTAGATGGGAATTTCCATTGCGAAAGACTTTGAATATCCAGATCAGTTTATTCCAGATCTTTTCTTGTAGCTATGTGTTGAATCAATTATGCATGCAATCATATCATTATGTCTGTTGCACTTTGTATTTCTCTGTTGAAAATCAATAGTACTTAATTTGTAGTTTGTACATGAAAAAGAATTTCATACCTAAACGTGTGGATGTTTGTCTTCTTAACTTAGAGAAGCAATGTGATATCCAGGACTTTTTTGAGATCAGATTGCTAATGGGTTCTAGGATTAATCGAACCACAATGTGGTTAAAGCAAAAAGTACATATATAAAAAAAGAGTAGAATTACAAGTACTGTTTCGACGGAACGCTTGGTTATGCTAAAAACTAAATTTTTCATCCAGTTTTACAGGTAATCCTATTTAGGTATCTGTTCTGCACCATCGTCACTACATATGAATTTTCTTTTTCCTATCAATTTTTGTCTGGCCCATTTTCACTACAATCAATTCAAGATGTTCCATTGTCTGATCTTTCATTGTGTGCATACATAAATGTGTAGTTGTAGCAGCTAGGAGCAGCGTTTCGAGTAGCGATTAGGCCTACTACTCTTTACTGATTGTTCATTATTTATGTTTGAAATGCTACCAAAAAAAAGAGAGGGAAAACTCAAAAAGCTTAATAAGCGCATAATATGTGCAAATAGCTCCTGGTCTGTGTAAAATTAATTATATTGTGTAGTTTATAAGATTTATGTGCTTTAGAATAGTTAAGCGTGTGCGTGGTTGGTTAATATGCATAATGCATATCTACTATTCATTCATATTGTGCTTCTAAAAGGACATATTAATATCTCTAATTTTTCACTATGCAATCGGTTTCTGCAATCTAGTTCTCGATCTAATTTCTTAACAATTAGCTTATACATGATCATTTTGCTTTATCATTATCAAATGTAGATGAAATACAAAGAAGGAAATGCATAGTGTTTCCTTTCCACCCATGGGATGCCAATGAAAAAAAGAAGACAAGGGGTTGTTCTGTGGGTTCCTCAAACAATGGAAGAGCTTATCAAGGCTGCAAAGGAGCAGTTGAATTCTACAGGTGACTGTATTTTATCTGAACATGGTGCTAAAATTCTGGACGTGAGCATGATTAATGATGATCAGAAACTATTTTTGGTCAGTGAATCACGGCATGAGTAAATAGATACAAATAGTTCTGAAAGAAATCCTCCTTTTCATTGATGTAATTACTTCTATCCTGGTAAAGATATCTGTGGAAATTAATGTACAAGATTGATTAGTGATGCATTTCTTGAACACACACGATCATCTTGAGGGTATGATCTACTTCTAATTAGTTTAGTATCTGCAATGAGATACTTCATTTGCCTGAATTGATAATCTAATTTTATTTTATTTTTCTATCTCAAGTTATATATGGTTATTATCTATTTTAAAGCTTAATTATATGATATTCATATTTATATTATCATCATCATCATTGTTATTATCATCATCATTATCATCGTCATCTAATCTTATATTTAAATTAGAGGCAATTACTATTTTGTTCCTAAAGCAATTCATAACCTTTTATTACGCCACTGAGTTTTGAAAAGTTTCCTATTGTGTCTTTAATCTTAAACGTCGTCAGTTAAAACTAATAGGAAACGTCAGATCTAATGATGTGGCATGTGGGACACATGTCAACGTGGTCATATGAGTCTATAATCTAATGTTTCCTGTTATTTTTGGCTTATAGTATTTAAGAATAAAGACGTAATAGGAGGCTTTTCAAAATTCAGTGGTATAATGAGAGATTACGAATTACTTTATAGATGAAATAGTAATTGCCCTTTTAAATTACGCATGATAATTTTCTTTACATTAATTTTTAATTAATTAGTAAATTTATAACATTCCAGTAAATGCTAATTCAAAGTAAAAACAATTAAATACTAGTTCATCAATCAGTCTTCAATTATATTTATTGTTGCATTTTAATTGATAATATTAATCAAAAGCTATTGAATGAAGAACTGAAGTCTAATTAGAAAGGCTTTGACTTATTGTTCTTTTCCGTTATGTTTTTAAACTAAAATTTTTAGTTTTTTTTAAAAAAATATATATTTGTTCTGTATATATGTTAAAATAGTCAATAACACAATAATTTTGGCAAATAATATAGAGCATGATTGAAAAATCAATTAGAAGCTTTTAGGCAGATTAAAAAAAGGCCCAATAATAAAATTAATGTACATTTCATTTCTTTTCAACTAATTATAATTCTGTGTAAACAAATATTATGGAAGAATAAAATCAAATTTTCAAATAACAAAATTTTTATTTCTTTTCAATTAAGATATTAGAATTTTGTGTGAACAAATATTAGGTTAGGGGTAGACACAATTCGATCCAACTGACCAAAACCGAACCAAAATTTATTTGTTATTTTAGATTTATTGTTAATGGGGTGTATCATTTAATAATGTTGCAAATGAATTAGTAGGTATTATGAAGCAAATAGGAGATTTTGCACACAACACTAAAATTGACTATATAATATGTAGGAAAAAATTGTAATCTCAATTTTAATGTTTTTCTCTTCCACTAATTCTAAATTTTATTATTATGTCAATTTATCAAGTAATATTATTATTTTAATTTTTATATTTATCTATTATACCAATCTCTAAATTTTATGGTTATCTTAATTTTATTATTATGTTAATTTAAAAGAAACAAAAAAGAGCCTCAATTAAAAAAATCTTAAACCCAATATGAATAGAAACAATAAAACAAGACACACGAACCAGTGGAATGGTTTAGTCAATGACATTAATACCGTTCAAGACCAACTTCCAAAAATAGCCCTTCAGCGTCTAGAATGAAACACTACGTAACAAGAACAAAAGTACTTATGACATATCCATAAAGAACTCAGCTCATCCAACTAGGAGTGAATATTATGGCTGAGCATGAGTCCTGGAGATAACCAAATCGAACCAATATCCAAACTAAAAAGAACTGGAATCGAAAAGAACCATTGACTTTTGATTTTCTTCGAACCGAACTGAACCGTTTTTTTATTTGGTTTAGGTCTAGATTTTAAGCAACACCTGAACCAAGAACCGAACCAAACTGAACCGAAGAACCGAAACTAGAACCGAAAATTTTATATGTACACATTATTTTATATATACATAATTGTTCACATATATATATATATATATAATTGTTCAACTCAAAGGTATTCATAAGTATTCAAAGGTGTACAAAAATGTTCATACATGTACAAAGGTATCCATATGTATTCATATAATTATATGTGTACAATATACATAAGTGTTCATAGGTGTAAATAAGTGTTTATAGGTATTCAAAAGTGTCCAAATGTGTTCAAAGGTGTTCATAAGTGTACATAAGTGTTCATAAGTGTTCAAAAGTGTCCCAATGTGTTCAAAAGTGTTCGTAGGTGTATGTAAGTGTTCATAGGTGTTCAAAAGTGTACAAAGGTGTTCATATAATCATAGGTGTACAAAGCTGTTCATTGTTGTTCAAAGGTGTACAACGGTATTCAAAGATGTACATAAATGTTCATAAGTGTACAAAAGTGTTCAAAGGTGTACATAGGTGTTCATATAATCATAGGTGTATAAAGGTGTTCATAGTTGTTCGTGGTTGTTCAAAGGTGATCAAAGATATACATAAATGTTCATAAGTATACAAAGGTGTACATAGATGTTCAAAGGTGTACATAAGTGTTCATATAATTATAGGTGTACAAATGTATTCATAGTTGTTCAAAGGTGTACAAAAGTGTTCAAAGATGTACATAGGTGTTCATAAGTG